>SJYX01023477.1:317371-366912 GCA_006410675.1 Oreotragus oreotragus | reverse complement strand
CCGGTCTCCCACTCCCGCGGTGGTCCCCCTCCCTTCCCCGGGGCCCCGGACCATATTTATTGCATGCGCCCTGGGCGGCCCCCCACCCCGAGCCCAGGCTGGGCTGGGCTGGAACGTGGTCTCTTTAGCTCCCTCCTCCTCGTTTGTATATCTCCTACCTTGTACACAGGCTCTTCCAGAGCCGCTTCCATTTTCTATACTCGAACCAAACAGCAATAAAGCAGTAACCAAGGACCCTGGGCCCAGCGGCTCTCTTTGCCCTGCACAAGGAGCTGGGTGGGGCGCACGGGGGTGGGTGCTGGGGCCAGAAGCAGCACCCTCAGACAAGTGCGGTGGCTTGGACCTTCCCTCCCCAGCCCGAGACAGGTCAGCAACAGTTCAGGTATGTTTTATAACTAAAAGTTTATTTAGGAAACAAAACCAGGGCTGCAAATGGTACAGAAAGGAGGGATGGGGGTCTCCCACCCACCCAGTCATTAACCTTCATCCTGGAGAAGGGATCTGAAAGGAGAGGCCAGGGACCCTATACCCCAAAGCCCAGTCTTCTGAGCCCTGTACCCTCAAATCACTGGCTGTGGTTCTCCTGCTCCCCGTCTTTCTGGCATAGTCTTGGGCTTCGGGGAGGGCACTGCCTTGTTCCCATCATCTGGGCAGGCTGTGTAGTCAGTCAGGGGCCTCTGGGGGACTTCCCCACTGGTCCCATTAAAATTGACTCCTGGCTTCGCCTCCAAACCCTGTCTTCCCCTAAGTCTTCCTCCAGCCCTGTCCCTAGCTTGGGAGAACACAGTCCCGGTAGGAAGCCTCCAGAGGGAGACTGAACACAGGTGCCAGCTAGAAGCAACAAAAAACTCCAAGCATAGCCAGAGGGCCCTTGCGCCTTCCAGGGCAGAGCTAGAAATCCATGGGGTGCAAACCCCAGGTCAGGCAATGCTCCTCGTGGGCACTGGCTTGCCCTACCCTCAGACTAGTCTGAGCATTGCTCAGAGCACAGGGGCCTGGGAAAGGAGGTCAGGGGCAGGAAAGCTACATTAGGTTCCTGCCACAGGTACCACAGAAGAAAGAGTCAAGAGAAGCTCCATGGCAAGGGACTGAGGGGCCAGGAAGGTGAGAGGGAAGGACTAGAAAGAGGGGGAGGAGGGGGATGGTTCAGGAGGGAGAGAGGGAGGGGGAGTTGGGAAGAAATTCTGTGAAGCAGGAAGAGAGCAAAAGCAAGGCCACTGAGGGGAGAGGGAGCACGCAAAGGCAACCCAGGGGGCATGGGCCTGAGAGGGCAGAGGGCCCTTTCCTACAGACCCATGACCAACTGAGGGGAGAGCAGGTGGCCAAGCACAGGGGACCCAGGTGGCAGGGCAGGGAGAAGAGCAGAGGGGCGGGGGGAGAAGAGGTAAGGGCCTAGGGCTGCTGTTCCGGACATGGTGTTCAGAACCCAAATGGGGTCTCTGGGGGCCAACAGGCATCAGGGACCAACAGACCTCCTGGGTACTCTCCTCACGACCAAGGCCTCTTGGATACCTTCGGGTCAGGGCTTCTAAGACTGAGGGGACCCATGGTTTCACCTGCATCTGATGGAAATGCTAACCCCGCCCTACGCCATCTCTAGCTGAGAAAGTGGCCGCATCTCCGGGCTAAGAGGCCTTCCGCTGGCCCTTGATCTGGACAGGGGGAGGGAGAAAGGCTGGGCATGGGGCGGCCCATCTGGCTCGCCCGCCTGCCATCACTGCAGCCAGCCACCTCCCTGCTAAATCCTGGCAGCCCAGGAGGGTCCCAGCACTTCCGCCCACCCTTAGGAGGGGCTCTGTGAGGAGCAGCTCCCCCACAGCACGGCCACGGCGTGGGTTGGAAGAGGATGGTTTATTTTCTGGGTGGACTGGTGGCTCAGGCGCGTGGGCGTCTTCTGTGCTACACCGGGCACCTGGCGGCCTTCTCAGGAGCGCTTCCGTGGGGGGCGGCTGCGCCCCCTCAGCCCACCTGGGCCCACGTGAGGAAGGCCGGGATGTCCCGCACAGGCACGTTCCTGGTCAGCGCCTTCACACGCAGGTTCCGGTCGTCTGTCAACAGCACCACCTCCCTCAGCAGCCGGATGGGCTCCTCTGTGGGCACGAGAGCGCACGGGGACTCAGAGGGCAAGATGCGGAGGCCCCGGCTGCCTCTCCTCTCCTGGAGGGGAGAGCGGTCCGGGGGGCTCAAGGCCAACCATTTCTTGGCCCTCCCACAGGGCTTTTCCCTCAGGCAGACCATGAGCAGAAGGTACCCCTCCCCTGGGGGCTGAGGGAGGGCCATCACGGGCCTGGGCTGGCCTTCTGCTATGCACTCCTGCCCCCGGCATGAGACTGGGTCGCCTCGTGCCCTGTGAGGCCACCAGCCCGCCAACCTCTGCAGACCCCTCTTCTCAGGACTCTGAGCTGAGGCAGGAGAAGCAGCCTCTTGTCCCTTCTGACTGCAGGACTAGTTCTGGGCTCATAAGACTCTCTTCTGCATTATCTTGCCTGCCCCAAGGCCAGTAGCCTGATGCTTGAGGTATTCAGAAGTAGAAAATGCAAGATGGAATATGAAACGTATCCAGGGCTCCCAGGATGTGAGGAGGGGTGCTAGCTCTGAGGAGAGGAGGGCAAGGGTCCCCCGGCAGAGGCCAGCCAGCCAAGGTGGCCCTGAGGCTAGAGCCCAGAGATTCCCACCATTGAATAAAAGTAATCCACGTCTGTGGTATAAACCTTTTAAGCACAGAACAAGGAAGGCAAAGTTGATTGTCCTCCCCGTGAGCTTCCTCATGTCTGTCTTATCCCAGGGTAAGTTGTGTGTGTTTCCAAAATTTCTTTATGCACATTTACAAGTATAGATACTTGTCATATAAGCTTTTTTTCCTGTAATGTTACAGTCATACTAGCTGTACTTACTTCACCGAAATTCTAAAGATCTTTCTATGTCAGCACAAACAGAGCGCCTTCATTCCTTTCAGATGACTTTTTTAAGCAGGATGTCTTTCCCCCCAATTCCTTAACCTTTTAATACTAATGTATTGGGGAGAATTTAAACTGGGGCCAAGGACTCTCCCAAGTGACATCCCACCCCCGCTAAGGTCCCCTGGGTGGCAGGTCCACTCCTCATCCCCAAGCAGGCAGGCAGTGAGGCCCAGGAAATGTCCTGCAGGGCTTCCTGACCACGGGGGCCTGGCAGGGCTGGGGGACCGCAAATATCCGTGTCGGACCTGAGCAGTTTCAGGCTTGCCAGCTCCAGGCAGGGAGGCTGCGAGCTGGCTGTCAGCCTTGGGAGGAGTCTGGGGGAAGAGGGAGGAGAGGCTCGCGGAGTTGATGGTGGTGAGAGAAGGGGAGCAGCGGAAGGAGGGTGTGGTGGGAGGTGAGCGGCTGTGGCGGACTGGGAGGACGAGGAAGGCAGCCGTGGGGAGAGGAGATGCTCTGAGACGCCCAGCGGCTCGGGGGTGTGTGTGGGCGGGGCGGGGTGACGGGCAGTGCCCTGTGGGGCTCGCAGCAGGCGGCCCGGGTCTGTCCATGGCCCCACTGCTCCTGCCCTGGGACTCAGACCAGGCGAGTCCCAGGCCTCATGGCAGCCAACCGAGGCCCGGCGTTGCTGGCAGGGGTCTGCAGGGGTTTCTGTGGATACTTTGAGACATTTTGAACAATAAACATCCTCTGTTTTGACACTGGTAACTTCACTTTGTTAGAAACCAGAGACTGTCATCCTGTCAGGCCCCATCCGCCATAATCCACATGATTTTAAAATTCAACATCGTTTACACATAAACATTTGGTGATGGTTTCTCTGTGAATCTGACAAGTTAATCTGCTAAGAATTCACACTGACAAATGGGGTTTGATTACACCAGCCCTTGCTGATGTAATTCTGATAGGGGCGGTCCCCAGGATGCCAATGGGTTCCTGTAGGCTGTTGGGGGTGAAGTGGGGGCTGGGGAAGACTAGGGCCAAAGCCAAAATGTGTCTCTGCTGAGAAAGAAACAGCTCTGAGGCTGGGTGGGGCCACAGCGGTATCTGAACCGTACTTCCCAACAAGGCCTTCTGCATCTGGCCGACCTTGCCCTCAGAAGGTGCCCCTCCAGGAAGCTGCCTGGAGCAGAGCTCCACCCCTCCACTGGGCTCAGCCGGGCTCCTCTTTGCCCCCTGAATGCTCCGGATCCGCCCCTTAGGGACGGTGCTGCAGGCGTACCACACAGCTGGGCCCCTCTGAGGAACAGCAGCTGTGGGCACGTCACCCGCCTCAGGTACAGGGCCGTGGGCGGCATGGGTGGTGCTGAAGCGGCACGAGGAGGCTGGAGGGAAGGCAGACACAGGCCCGCTGGGCAGCAGGGCAGGGAAGCTAGCAGAGATGGGCTGGGCGACCTCAACGCAGAGAAGAGGACAAGAAGGCTGCAGACAGGAGACCAAGAGCTGGGAATTATCAGCTGTGCAGATGACACTGAGCTGGAGAGCCTAGGGATTCCTTCCCGAAGAAGAAAGGGCTGGAGTCCCAGGAGCCGGGAGCAACACCTGAGCCTTGCTGACTCTCAGAGGCCAGCTCAGGCAAGAGACAGTTCTGGGATGAGGGTAAGGTGCTCAAGCACCCCGAAGAGAGTCTCTGACCCGACGGGCTTCTGCTCACCAAAAGGGTTTTGAAAACAGGACTGAGGGCTCCATCTGCAAGGTACCACCTGCCTCCAAAGTGCTATGTCACACAACCAGAGAGACAGGAAGAGAAGGACCGTTACTAGTTGGCCTGAGACAGGGTAAACATTCACGGTGAACTGAGGGTGAGCATGGCCAAGGACGGGGAGGTGGGGCCCTAGGGACCGCTGGGGACTGTCCTCAGAGCGGCAGAGGGCTGGGCTCAGGAGACCACGGCCGGAATAAGCTACAGTGAATCATAAAGACATTCTTGCTGTCAGAGAATTCACTGAGGACCCAAGAAAGGAAATGGATGCATGCGGAGCAGGAAAGTTCACTGCCTGAAGCCCCGCTTCCTGGGCGAGGCCTGTCCTTAGCTGGCTGAGGGTCCACCTGAGGCTGGGGGAGTGCGGGGGGTCTGACTTCCAGCACGGGGTGGTGTGTGTCGGAGCCGGGGTCGGGGGGACTGGGTTGGCCTCAGGCTTGTATCAGGCCTCATCCCTGACTTTTACACTTCCTGGCCAGGGTCAGGGAAGGGACCTAGAGCTGAGGCAGGCAGGACAAGGTAGGGAGGGAAGGCACCTCGAGGGGGAGGGGGCGCACTACCTTTGTTGGTGGGCATGAAGTCCTTCGCCTTGTCTTTACAGTAGTGGAGACAACAGGAGAGGATCAGGTCGTCGTTGTTGCCCTGGAGGGAGACAGGGTGAGTGCCGCTGGGGTCACATCTCAGTGGCCCGTCCATCCATGCCCTGGCCCTGCTTGGCCAGGTCCCACTACGCTGAGAGTTACCCGGGGGACAAGGAACCCCCTCCTGGGCCTCGATGGCGGATGCCCCCTAGGGGCAGGAGGTCCAGGGTCGGGGGCCTGCCTCAAGCCCCTCCCTCCCAGGGCCCCTGTTCTGAAGGCTGGCTGGAGCGCTCCCATTTTGCCCTAGGTCTCACCAGCTGGCCAGTGATGTCCTCGCTGCGGAAGGCGATGGATTCGAGTTCATTGCCACGGCTGGTCAGGGCCCGCAGGCAAGAGTCCCGACTCTCGAATCGCCGCTCGAGGAACTCAATGGACTTCCGGGCCTTTTCCTGCACCACACGGGCGTAGCCCCCAGCCCGGTGGTCTGTCTCCTGTCCCTTGGCCAGGCCGTCCAGCTCATTGATCACTGAGGAGATAACAGTCCCACAAGGAATCAGCCTCAACAATCACGTCTGTCTTGTCTGTCTACACCTGAGGCCTTGCTTTCGCAGGTAGCTTCTACCCGACCCCGGAGGCCACGTGGCCCCACAGGAGTCTTCCCATGAAACCGGGGGCCCTTGGAGGGCAAGAAGTGCCCTCGATGTTCCGAGTGTTCTCTCCTTTTGCTGCCTCTTCCCCTGGGCCCCACCCTTCTCCTGGGAGGAATTTACAGGGATTTTCTGGAGCTGCTATATTCAGAGGAAGAAACCTGGCCCCTCCATCACATTCCTCAGTTATAGAATCAAATCAAGAGGGTCCCTCAGGAGAGGCAAGGGTATGCAGCAGCTAGAGGGAGAGGGGCACCCTCTCTCATCCGCCCGGGCCCCCCAGCTATTCTATGCCTGCCCTTGGCAGAATGCGAGGAGGTCACGGGGTGGGAAGTGGGGTCACGGCCTCACATGCAGGGACCCTGCTAGTCCCCTGAACCATCCCCTTGGCACTTCTACCTCCTCTGATACTGCACGTGTGTGTGTGTGTGTGTGTGTGTGTGTGTGTCTGCCTGCCTATGTGTCTGGGACACAGCTTCATTTTCTGGTGAAGATTCTTTCCAAAATTCCAGCCAAGAGCCTGAGGTCAAGTGGGAAATATGCACTCCTTGGGGGCTCCGGGAGAGTTTGGGGTCTGAGGCCTCTCCTCAGCACAGTGATTCATGGCTCGGGGAGTCGGTGTGAGCACGCTGTTCCATGGTGAGCCTGGCACTCACTGTCTGGGTATTCAGAGACACTTTCTGGAAAGGGCCCATGTGGGAACACGAACACACACCCACACACACCCATCCCCCCACACACACACCCCCACACCCATGCCTTCAGCAACCTGAAGCTGCAGCGTCCACACGACGTATGGCTGAAGTTGCGGAGTAGTGGTGGCTGAGTGTATGGTACACCAAATAGAACATCAAACGTGAAAAACTAGTATTCTATCCCAAAATCTGCTTTCCTGCTTCCAAACTAAACAGGCTTCAAAGGGGAAGCTTGTTTGTGCTTCTGCACCAGGCGGGGCTTCTCGATGCTGGGGTCAGGCCTAAGGAGCACGGAGCAGGTTAAAGAGCACAAGAGACAAGCGAGGAGGCTGTCGGCTTAACCCTCTGTGCTCTGGGCACAGAGCAGGGGCCCAGTCTCCTGTGACAGAGATGGCATTTCCCAGTGCCCCTGGGGGCTGACAATCTATAGCTGCCATCTCCTTGGGTCCCCTTATATATTTGCTCCCTCCTCACATAACCTGGCTTCCCCCACTGGCCCGCTCGCCAAGGCCAAGGGCTGCAGCTCTGCCTTTCAGGGGTGCCCTTGGGAACAAGGAGGCGGAGCACACGGTGGGCTCCATCGGTGCTGGTGACCAAGAGCTTGTCCGGCTGGGGTGGTGTCTGAGGCTCCTTCCAAGACTTAGGTGAGCAGCCTCAGACGTGGCCGCCTCTCAGCTACCCCATTTTCTGACCAACCAGCAAAAAGCGGCCAATTCACTTTCTTACTCCTGAAAATCTCCTGGGCAGGAGGGTACGGGGACTTGCTCTCCTGAAAGCTGCTCCACCTGGGACCCGGTGAGGGCAGAGGGGTGGCTCCAAAAACACGAGGGTCTGGCTCGGCCCCGGGGAGACAAGCTGCTCTACTTCTGAAGAACAGAAAACCTTCCCGTGGGTCTCAGGGCCTGGGATGAAGAGGCTCTGGCCAGGCCACATGGGGAGGGGGAAGGAAGACAGGGAGGGTGGAGGCGGGCCGAGGGCCGCTTCAGTGCCAACATTCTCAGGTGGTGCTAACGTGTTTCCCACAACCCCCCAGGGTTCTACAGCCTCTGCAGGGGCGGATGTTTCCTGCCCTTTGTTTCCACCCTCATCTGGCACTAAGACACTGGGGACTGGGAGGGAAGGCCCAGTGGAACATCTTGGCATGGATGTCAGAGGTGGCTTGGCAGGCAGACGGCCAGTCTGGCAGACCATCCAGAGGCCAGGGCTTCCAAGTTTGCTCCAAGTGGCTGCTGAGAGGGGATGTTAAGCAGCCCTAGCTTCCCAGTTGTCTTCCAGACCCCCTCCCTCCAAAGGGCAGCTCTCGGCGCTAGCGGCTGTATGAGTTGTACAGACAGAAGCCCGGGGCCCCTCCTGAAGCCGACCCACCACAGGGCTCCGAGAACTAGGGGTGCCTTAGACAGTCCCTGGAGATGGCCCAGCTGGGCTCCTCCAGCCTGAGGGTGGAAGCGTGCGAGCCGGTCCTGAGACACTGACCCTGTACCAGCAAACAGCGACCAGACACTGGTGAGGGCCCAAGTGGCAGGAATCCACAGGCGGGAGCCACGGGCTTGTGCTGGAGGGCCTCCATCGGCCTGGCCTTAGGGTGACACTGGCCAGAATATCGCTACCCCGAACCAACAGAATGATCGTGAAAAGCTATGAGCCCATCAGACCAAAGACATCTAACCACTTCAAAATCCTCCCAGCCTCCCTGCCAGACCACCCAGCAGCACTGCCGTTATCTGCCAGGGCTGAGTGTTTACCAATAACGGGAACCAGCTTTGCTGTTTTACTGCAAGCTTTATAAGGATAAAAACAAGGGCTGGGCTCGGGCAGCCTCTGGTTGCTGGGACACAGGAGTCCATTTGCTCAAGCAGTTTAAGCCACGGATCAGCCATAATAATTCGAACTGCTTTGATTATTAAACAGTCTCCCTTGCCCCACGCATTCCCAACTTCCCTGCAAATCCCGTCTTACACACACGGCGGGGCTCTGCCTGCCGGGCCCCGGGCTGCGGCGTGTGCGTGCAGAGGGGCCTCGCTGCGCATGTGCAGGGCGGGCCCGGCCCTGACTCACCAATGAGGGGCACCACCAGGATGTAGTTCCTGCTCTCCAGCAGCTGTGCCAAGCTGGCCAGGTGGTCAATGAAGCCGTTGGTGTCTGGTACGAGGAACAAGGGTCTGATCTCGAGCTCCATCTGCCTCACGTGACTCTGGTCCTCCAGGACGGCCTACGGGGACACAGAGTGGTGGATGAGCAGGCCAGTGGCGGGCAAGCCTGGGCCCTGACTCTACTGTGTGCATCAGCACCCTGCCCCCTCAGCCTCGACCCCTGCTCCAGAGGGACAGCCAGCCCCCCGTGGGGCTGGCCCAAGACAAACCCACGGAGACCAAAGGCTTGGGGGACAGGGTGTGACTAAAACCCCACGTGGGGCTGAGAAGGGACCCTGATGGCATTCAAAACAATGGGGTGCTGAAAGGAAGGCCTGGGGCTAAAAACCAACAACGCACATGACAGTGGTTTCACACACGTTACTGAGAAGACAGGAGGTACTTCTTAATCTACCTTAGACATACACATATACTCAGAGAGAATTTGTCATTTCCACTTACTTCACTGTGTAGTTAAGAAAGAAAAGAACCACCTCAAAACCTATGCAAAAAAAGTGATGCTGACAGCTAATAATTGACACCAGCGTCTCCCAGAGTGGCAGGAGTCCACACAGCGGGACAGATGACGTCCCAAGCCACATGTCTGCAGGGATGCCATCTGGACTTGCGAGAATGAAGGCCGTCTTCCCCCGACCAGCCGGGTGCTCCCTAGCAGGGGTCGTCTGTGCTCCACCCGTGCTTTGCCGCAACTCTGCACAATCTATACTGTTTGCTTACTTGGTGTTTTTCTTTAGATGGACTTCAAGTCAACTCGCTTTTGTGGCTCGGCAAATAATAGACGTGGTATCGGGAGTCTGAGTGCCCAGGCATGTTTACCAGTTCAAGCTGAATTTTCGCAGTAAGGAGTCAGCGTGTCTCCTACGCACCACTAAAAAAAAAACGCCTCGGGCGGCACCAGTGGTCTGGCCAGCACACCTCGGAAAGCTCATGGCCTGGAGCTTGTCAGTCTTACATGTTCGCATCTTTCAGGGTCGCTTCCAAACCCATTTGGAAAAACCCAATTTTCTCAAGTCTGACAGGGCATGCGTGGCAGAGGTCCTGGGAGATAGGCTTTGGGTCCACCTGTCACTACGGGGCCTGGTCACTCTCTGGCTGCTTCTGGGGACCATGGCCAGGAAGCAAGTTGGTTTGTGGGCATCTGCCCAGACCCCGTGCCCCCGTGTGTGGAGCTGGAGGACACCAAAACAAGCCTGGCAGGGGCCCGGCGCGCAAGTCCCAGCCCTGCCCTGCCCTCCTGTGGCCTCCTGCCACACATCAACTTGCAGGCACACAGACACGAACCCCGAGCAGAGAAGGAGATGTGCGTGCCAACTGAGATGGGGCCCATGGGCTGGGCCCTGGCCACTAACAGTCAGTGAGGAAGGTGTTCAGGTTTCACTGGCAGTGACAGTAAAACTGAAAGGGCATGCCTCCGAATGCCGGGGGTGGCGTCTCTGTGACCTGCTGGGGACCTTTCCCTTTGAGTAAGTCGCTGCTGCCACTGCCGCCAGAGCCGGGGGAAGGCACAGGGGGCCGGCGGGCATGAGAAACGTGGCCCAGGGGCTCGCCTGCAGTCTCCTGCGGCTCTCACTCGGGGAGGGAAAGCACCTGGCCTGCAGGCCACCTTCCCAGGAACCTGGGTCCCTGGCCCTCGCCCTGGGGCTGCCAGCCAGTGGGTGACACACATCCCATTGAACTCAGCCTGGGCATTTAAAAAATATTACTTCTCAGTGTGAGTGAGTCGACACAGAACACGTGTGATGGCGTGGGTATTTTGTGAGGACAAGAAACGGTCCCCGCTCAGACCCCAGCCTCTCCTCACGGGTGGGGCTCCAGCCTCTGCTCCCGTCACCCTCTTGCCAGGTCTCAGGGCTCTCTAGCTGCCTTTCCACTGCCAGGAACGTGCTCTCGGTGTCCCGGGCCCCCAGACCTCTTTCTCGGTGAGAAGCAGCAGGATGAGCCCTCTTGTCGGGTTCGCCTGAGGATGGCATCTCTGCCGCTGCCTCCCCCGCTCAGACCCGTCACGTTTTAGTTTTCCTGCCTCCAGAAGTGACCCTCCGGCCCTCAGGCCGACCCTAAGGAAGTGGCACTGGCTGCCCTTTCTACCCTGTGGGAACAATGAGCTCCCAAGACCTCGGACCAGCCTTCCTCACCGGGGGGGCCCTTAGGCCAGGTGGCTGAGGGGGCGGGGGGCTGAGCCTGCTTGGGTGTTTTGATGACAGGACGGAAGAAAAATCTAGGCACAAGGTCCAGGGAAGTGTGCGCCGTCTGAGTTCCTTGAGTGCTGGCTCAGGGCCAGAAAGGTGAACGGAGGCCACGGCGTCGTGGGGAGGTGGCAGCCTGGCTGGGTCCCCAGGGGTGGGTGGGACCGAGCTGCTGAGGGTGGTCGGGGCTGTGCTGCCACCATCCGGTCCCGGGGACACCCGCGGACAACTTCCCTTAACCTGGTTTCTGCCCAGTGACTCACCGCACCAGTGCTTCCTGTTCCCCACATGCCCTCCTGGGTCTCAGGAGATTCGATGAAGCTGCTCCCCCTTCTTTTGGGGGTACCAGTAGGCCTCTAGAGGGGGGGTCATGCCTGGGTCATGACACTAGCCCAGTCCCCTTAAGAGAATTCAGACGAGGAAGGATTGGGAATCGCAGGCCCTGTCTGTGGGTGTCGGTGTTTCCGGTCCTCTGAGTGGCGCTGTGTGTGTGTGTGTGTGTGTATGTGTGTGTGTGTTTAGCATTTGCCCTCCCAACTTTTCCAGATTTTACCCGTCAGATTCCTGGCAGCTGTGCACGGCGCCTGTGCCGGCCGTCACGTCCCACTCTGATCCCTGGGTCGCACGGTGAGAGAAGGACACAGGATGCGCAGGGAGTGAAAAAGTGATGTCGGTGGGGCGAGTGCCAAGTCCCCACTCAGAGCCATGGGACGCTCGGGGAGAGGGGAAGCATGCTGCCGCGGAGTTCAGAGGCCGGTAGTGAGATTTATTTTTGTTTGTATGAGCAAAAAGCTGCAGAAGCCTCTGGTGGGGGTGAGTGGGGCACAACTGGAATGCTGTGATTCAGACAGACTGGCCCTGGCCCGGAGTCAAGTGTGCTGACCCGGAAGGAGAGGTCCTTAGGAACCCTTCTCGCTGCGGCTAAGGCTGGGCCACAGTGGTCCTCTGATGCAGAGCTGGGAACCCTAGGGAAAGCGTGGGCATGCTGGATCAGACCAGGGGTGACAGGGACCATGAAGTCATCCAGTGTGAAGAAGGAAAGAAGTTAACTCTGTGTCTGAAGGCGCTCAGTAACCGACTTTCTCTGAAGCCCGGAGGCACCCTGGAGCAGGCTGGTGGGGACCTGGGAGGCGGCTGGTCCACAGCGACATCTGAGGAGGAAGCTACAGGGCCAGGGTCCCCAAGAAGGGCTCCTTCACAGGTTAAGTTCCTCCTTCGACGTGCTGGGGGAGGCTGACCCTTTTAGAAAATTGAGACACAGAGTTACAAATAAAGGCACCGCCGTTAGTTCACACGGGAGTCGTGGAATTGGAGGAGCTCGGGTCACAGAGCAGTGCCAGGCCAAGGGCAGGCCTTCCTTCTGCTCAGGGCTCCACAGGGACTGCAGCCACAGGCTGATGGGACTGTTGATCCCTGGGCCTCTCTGGCCAGACCAATGTCTTCACCAGAAATGAGAAGTGCGGCAACACAGCGAATTTCCATGCTCATCCTGTGTCTGAAAGCATCTAGCTAGATGCCTGGTATTAGTAACAGCCAATTTCAGTTTCTGTTCTTCCTGCCCAACCCCGTTTTTCACCTTCTATATATCCAGTGGGGGTGACTCTCTGGGGCAGCCACCAGGGAGCAGAGCTGGGGATGGCGAGGTGGTGGACTGCTGATCTCTGTTATGAGATTCACGGTGCTCTTGGTGGTTTCTTTTTCCTTTAACTAAAGTTATATGGAATATTTAACTATTTAAAGTTCAGTGGAGATATTTTAAAAAAATTAAAAAACCTGGAAAAATGGGAATGAAACATAAACTAGGAAAAGCTGGTGAGATAACCACCAGCATTGCAGGTAGACATTCTTGTTTTTGGGGACACGCTGTGCAACATGTGGGGTCTTAGTCCCCCAACCAGGGGCTGAACCCATGCCCTCTGCAGTGGGAGCTTCCAGTCTTATCCACTGGCATTCCTTCCTGAGCTGCAGAAACCCACAGGTGCAGATTCTGCCTCTGCTCCACAAAGCAGCCTGGGTCACTGGCTTCCCTTAGCATCTTCATTGCAGGGAGGTTGCTCATGGGAACATTTTTGCTTAGGATCCCTTCTCTGAATAGCCAGAGTCGGTACCACAGAGCTTAACATGTACTTGCCATCTTTCTCAAGGTTATAATTGTGATGACTTGCCCGCTACTTCTTGCTGCGCTTTCAAGATGGACAGGGAGTGGCAGGGCCAAGCATGCCAACCCTGGGCTTGCTCCAAGCAGCAGCAGCCCAAGGGTATTTCGGCCGGAAAGCCTGACCTCTCTCAGGATGACAGCCCCCTGTGGATGCTGCAGGAGCCAGAGAGGCGCGAGTGGCTCAAGCGAGCTCTGGGATGGGCGTTTGCCCAGCGCCACGGGCTGCTGTGCCTTCCTGTCCTGGCGTGAACGTGCCCCTGGCCGGGTAGCGCGCTGGCTCCCGCCCCGTCTCCGACAGTTAGGAGCCAGGGCTGAGTGTCCGCCTTCCGCTGGATTCCATACAGGTGTGGGGGCTCTGTGTATGCCCCATTGTTCCACAGCGCCGCCCCCCGCAGCTGGGTGGCAGTGTGAATGGGCTGCAGCTATATTTAGCATGAAACTCCTGGGGCCATCACAAAGGAATGACCGCATCTTCAGGAGGGTGGGTGGGCGGGAAGGGGACAGGGGAGCAAAGCTATTTTCAGAACACATGTCATTGCTGGCTACGGAGCAAGGCTGTGGCCATAACGCCGAGGGAAACAATAGCTGTGGCCAGAGGAAGAGCCTGTTATGTTTCAGGTGGGATGTTTGCAACTGCTCAGGAAACCTGACCCCGCCCGACAGCAGCACAAATCACAGCAGAGCCTCGTGGAGGCAGAGAGGAGGCGGGGGATTCACAGGGCCAGGGCGAGGTGCCAAGAGGCCACGCTTCGAGCCCGGAGGAGGATTTTCAGCGACTGCTTTGCCCTGGGGGCCTGGTTAGGAATGAAACACTTCTGACCAATTTCCCAGACAAACCAGGGGCCCTGCCCTGGTCTCTGACACCTCCCAAGAAGGGCAATGGGAACAAAAGGAACTCGGCGGAAGGCAGCAAGGCGGGCACAAGCAGGGCAAGGCGCAGAGCCGCCTCGGGCAATGGGCGAAGGCTGGGCTGAGCTGAGAGGGCGGTCTCGAAGCCCTCCCTGGGTGGGCAGACTTGGCCCCCAGCGTCCAGGGCCCAGCCTGGGCGCTGAGGCTCCAGCTGCACAGGTCCTGAGAGCTGCCCACACCCCTTTCCTGACCTCCAGCCGGCCCCACTCACCAGCCTCTGTGCAATGCCGGAAGCAGGGAGGGACAGGCTGCGGAGGCGGCCAGGCCTCGCCTCCCCCCATCCCGCAGCTGAGCGCAGGCCCAGGGGTCTAGGCGGGAGTGGGGGAAGAGGGGGTGTGGCTCCGGCCCCAGTTCTCAGTTGGACTCTACAGCCAGCATGGGGGCCGGGAGCGTGTTTTCCAACCCCATCTTCATATCCCCTTCCCCAAACGTGTGTGGTTCCTGTTTTGCTGCATCTGTAAAAGGCGCTGGGAGCTGGGGACCTGCCTTACACCTCTTGGTTAACACCCCTGGAGACGGAGGGGGTTCGGAGCCGTGTAATTTACAGCCCATCTCCCCGATCTTAATTCACCCGATGCTCCTCTCTTCCTTATTGTATTAGTGTGACCAGGTACCTGCCAACAATAATGGCCTCTCCAGCTAGGAGCCTCTCCCCCACTCCCAGGACAATTTATACCTTTTCCTTGGGATTTTCCCCCCTTAAATTAAACAAAAAGAGGAAAAATAAGAAAAGGTTAACATGGGTTTGGAGCGCTGCAGCCCCGTAGTTCTGGGCAGGGAGCCAATGGCCTGAGGGCACACACATGTGTGTGCTCTCCCAGAAGGGCCTTCACCGGCCCTGTTTTACAGCCACCTCGGCACAGACTCCAGGGTTCACGCATATGGCCAGACAGATGTGTCTGGCTTACGTTCAAGGCTGGAAAATGAAGAATTATGGAAGTGAAGGGCCCCGGGCATTAAAGGGGGGCGGGGAGAAGGGAAGGGGGGAATTTTTTCTCTGCTGAGAAATCCTCCTGTGGCCGTGAGGCTGGAGGAAGAGGGCTGACAGGAGGCAGGCCGCCAGCAGCGGCGCATGTGGGGCCTGCTCTTAAAGGGGCCCTAGCCGCCCAGCCTGACGGCCTGCAGCAGGCCCTTGGTGCCTGGACCCAAGCATCCTGCTCCGAGGGAGCCGACAGGCCGGACGGGCTCCCCAGGCAGCAGTGGCCACAGGCCCCGGAAGTCAAGTCCCGCACGGGACTGCTGTCAGGGACCGCTCGTCACTGGTGAGGCTGGGCTGCCCATGGCGCTCAGGACAAGGCCAGGTCCTCTCGGCATGCGCTCCTCCAGCGGCCAGCGCTCCCCTTTGGTAACAGGGCTCGGGCCCACGACACGTCACTGATCTCTGCGCCAGTGGACACTCTGGGGCGGGACTTCCTTGGTTTGCCACCACGTCTCCTGGTAACCAGCCTGGTAGGTGCTCAGCACTGCTTCCCACACTGAGCGGAAGACGCAGGACCTGATTCCAAGGAGTTCACGGTGCGGCGGGGGAACAAGCCCAGCAATAAGTGTAACCTGAGACGTGATATACATTTCACAAGTGAAGTATAAATCAGTGCCACAGGAGCACTGAGCCGAGAGGTGAATTCCTCCTGCGGGGGGGGTCGGGGAAGGCTTCACTGGGGAGATGGGGTTTCGCCTGGGGACTGAGGGAAGAACAGAATTTCAACAGGTGATAGAAAAAAGGGGACTTGGGCTTGAGGGAGCAGCAGGAACCAAGANGGAAGGCTTCACTGGGGAGATGGGGTTTCGCCTGGGGACTGAGGGAAGAACAGAATTTCAACAGGTGATAGAAAAAAGGGGACTTGGGCTTGAGGGAGCAGCAGGAACCAAGATGTGAGCGTGGGGAAGGGGCGCACCGTCTGGGGCGGCGGGCGGAAGGAGGGTTGGTGCTGTGCGGGCAGCGGGGCCGGAGTGTCTGGATGGACGTGCGCTCTTTCTGAGGGAGGTGCTGCCACCACTTTCGTCTGACAGGTGAGGGAACGGGCTCGAGGAAGTCAAAGCATCTGCCCAACATCCCACAGCTTGTGAGGACTCACGGGGAATGGGAGAAGAGGCTGGGAACACAGACGGGGAACAGCCTCAGGTGCCACAGTAAGGAATCCAGCTTTATTAGGCAAGCGAAGGTGCTGATGATTCCTGGGCAGGGGAGTGGCTCTTTTGGGACGGGAACCATGAAGCTATGTATAGTGATGCACTGCAGGCAGTGAGCCTGGCTCACAGACCCGGTCCCACAACTCCAGGAGCTGCCATTCACAGACTCCAAGGTAAATAGGACCCCGTCAGACTTGTGCAGTGCAGGGTTGCTGGCTCCAATCTAGTCAATCCCTGGGCTAAAGCAGCAGCTGTGGCGATGGAAACGCAGAGGAGAGCAGGGCATGAACGAGTGAACAGACAGGATCTGATAAGAAATCAGTGAGGGGGCTTTCCTGGCGGCTCAGTGGTAAAGAATTTGTCTGCTAGTACAGGGGACACAGGTTCAATCCTTGGGCCGGGAAGATCCCACATACTGCGGAGCAATTAAGCCCGTGAACCACAGCTGCTGAGTGTGCGCTCTAGAGCCCGGGAGCCGCAGCTACTAAGCCCACGTGCCACCACTACTAGAGCCTGCACGTCCTAGAGGCCGTGCTCCCCAACAACGAGAAATCCATGCGTCACAACTACAGAGTAGCCCCACTCGCTGCAACTAGAGGAGGAACCTGTGCGGCAAGGGATACCCAACACAGCCAAATATAAATAAATAAAACTAAAAAAAAAAAAGCAGACACGAGGGCTTAGAAGCCAGCGAGGAGCTCTAAGATGAGGCTCTCAGTCTTCCTTGATAGTTCAGTGGTTAAGAATCCACCTGCCAAAGCAGTGGGCATGGGTGTGATCCCTGATTCAGGACGATCTCACATGTTGCGGGGCAACTAAGCCTGTGAACCAAAACTACCGAGCCTTGCCCGAGAGCCTGTGCTCTGCCACAGGAGAAGCTACTGCGAAGAGAAGCCTGAGCACCACAGCGAAGGGCAGACCCCACTCGGCACAACCAGACGAGGCCCAAACTCGCAGCGAAGACCCAGCACAGCCAAAGAGCAACAAGACGCAATTAAAAAAAAAAAAGACGACGCTCTTTTTGGTCTCCTTCATGAACCCACTGAACAAACACATCTGCTGAGGGTCAACTCCGCATGCTAAGACTAAGACTAAGAGAAAGGAAGGAGAAGAGCCGGTAAAGAACGGTGGCCTGGAAGCCCAGGAGGCTGGTGTGGCCAACAGACAGAACATGGAGGTCCTTGTGCGCTGGAGAGAGGTGGCTCCAGGGCCCAAAGCCCCAGGGAACTCAAGTGTGATGAAGACCCAGCAAAAACAAGTGCTGGGGGACCTCTGACACAATCGACTCTATGACTGTTGGGGTGAGAGTCAAGAAATAGAGGTGGTGGTATGGAGACAACTTTTGGGACGACTGACGGTGAGGAAGAAAAGAGCTTCAGGTCAGGACGACAGATGTCCTGAGGACGAAACTCTGAGGGCCAGGACAGTGGTTTTCAGAGATCACGAAAAGAGGGAGGCAGCGGCCATACCACCGTGACGGCGATGCTGCAGAGGCGCCACACGCTTAACTCCAACCAGTCGACTGGCACACACACGTCTAAAGGCCCACGGATCCCAGCAGACAGAGCTCTTCCCAGGGCGGGGCTCTGTCCGGTGGGCCATCGGTCTGCCGTCAGCCCTCGGTGTGCCACGCGCTGTGCTGGGGCCCGACGTGCACCAGCTCCTGCAGGCCTCACGGCCATTCCACGAGGGAGGTGCTGTCGCTACTTTCACTGTGCAAATGAGGAAACTGGTTCGGAGAAGTTAAACCATGTGCCCGAAGACACATGGTTGGTGAGTGGTGGAGCCCAGCCTGATCAGGTCGGCCTGACCACACACACTACACTCCATGCCAAAGGCCAGAGATGGGTGAAGAGAGGGCTGAAGACAGACATCCCTGAAGAGGACTGGCGCTTCCCCATGTGTGCAGCTAGTCTTAAAGCAGGAGCGTGGCTGGCCCTTCCCCGTCTTCCCTGACAGATAAGAGGAGTAGGTAAGAGGAAGTGAGCTTAGAGCACAAGAGTTGCCCTGGGAGAAGCGTAAGGAAAAGTCTGCGGGCAGGGACAGTACGGGTCCACGAGAGGCCCGCTGATGTGAGAACCCTGGTGTGGAGATGGAGTAGTTTCTCTCTGAAGGGTTTAGTGTGTCCTATCCAGAGGGGCTCGGCTATTGCAGTGGGAATACGTGCACGCGGACTGTGGCCACGACCCCAGCTCACCCCCAAGAACAGGTGTTCTCAACAGAGGACCCTGGTTTCTCCAGGAGTGTCTGCACAAGGCTCAGGGGAACTGGGAAACCCCCGAAACTATGTGAAAGGTCGGGTCTGTGCGGCATCACAGATCATCACAGGGGGAGGAGCTTTCAGCAGATTCTTGGGGAAGAACCTGACCCTGCCTTGGATCCCAGGAGGAGGGGGACTGCAGGCGTCGAACCAGAACTGAGCGGCGGAGGAAGAACACAGGTGGCGGAACCAGTCAGGTCCCAGCGAGAATGTCTGGCTCACCCCGGCCCCCATCTCCCCTGGGCCCTGGGCAGACCACCACCCACACCAGAACCGCGTGCCTGACCGGGCCCCACCTGGATCTTCTCCTGGCGACGCTGCTGCTCCGCTATCTTCCTGGCCAGAGCCAGCTTCTTGGCCCGAAGCTCCCTGATGTCGTCCTCACCCCCGCTGCCTTCGGCCTCCCAGTCTTCCTCAAAGTCTTCAATCACCACGTCCTCCTCCTTTGGTGGGGGTGCAAGTCCGGAGAGAGAGGAGACCGTGAGCCCACAGCACTGACCAGACCCACCCCTTTGGTCCCTCCCGCATCTCAGCTCAGGCTTCTCTGACCATTCCCTGCACAGGGGCCCACGGTGTGTGCTCCTCTCGGCTCGGGGAAGTGTCACATATTCCCCTGGCTCTCCTGTGCCCTCCAGGGTCCTCCTCTTGCACACTCACAGATCCACACTGTATCTACTTCCATGCCTATAGTCACAACCCTTTCTTCTTTGCACATACTCCAAACGTCAAACTTTGGGCCTATTTTCATTTTGAAATTCACCAAAGGGGGAAACGACAGAGAAAGTTAAACCACCCAACTGAAGTGTAATTCATTCCAACGATCTGATAGGAATCACTCTGGCCAACAGCTGGGAGCTGGGCGTGGACGCGCCCTCGCCCCAGACGGCGTCAGGGAGCAGATGCTGCAGCTCAGCGGACCTTATCCTGGTTTCTTTTTAAGACCACAGGCTGGCGGTGTGAGGGCTGGGGGCCCCATGACAGGAATTCACATGACACGATCTTGCACAGCTGCCCTCCAGGGGCCGGGACAGTCTGGGAGAAGGCGGGCTAGCTTAAGGAGTCTCCTGCCAGGCTGGAGGCGCCTTCCCCAGGGATGGCACCTCCCTGCTCGCAGCCTCGGCTCTTAGAAGCCACTACTCCCCGGGTGGTCCTGGGCTCCACTTCTCACTCCCTCACTCTTGGCCTTGGTCAGTGGAGAACATGCAGCTGCCCGAGAGAGCGCCCTTGGAGAGACAGCGTTAGCACGGGTAACAAGGGGTGGTTGAGCAGAAGATTCCTGGGTCTGAATGATAACTGGATGGTAATAATGATGATGATTATGACAGTAACAGCTGTCATTTACTGAGTGCTTACTATGAAGCCAGGTACCCGGCTAAGCATTTTTCACGTATTAATAACTCATTTAATACAACAGCCTGTGAATGGATGCTATCATCACCCCTAGTTAATAAATGAACAAATAGAGGTCTAGAGAGTTAAACAATTTGCTCGGGGTCATGAGGTGAGCAAGCGGCAGACCAGGGATTCAAACCTTAGTGAGACTGATTCCAAAGTCTGTGCTCCTACCAGTGACCCCCAGCGGTGCAGGTGCGGCCCTGGACCTAGATGGAGCTCAAGGTCAGCTTCAGCAGCCCAGCTGTGCTCCTGCAGGCCCACAGGGATCCTGCTCAACACAGGCTACCCTTTCCTCCAACTGCCCGTTGCAGTGGCATTCCGACGGACACGCTTTGCAGAAAGTGGCTAGCAGAGCGTGGGTAGGCAGTGCCTTGTCTTAGGAGGAGAATCGAGGGGTGGGGGGTTAGGTGTGTCAGCAGCATCCTTAAGGAGACGAACTCTGTTCTGCTCGTGAAGAATGATGTCTGAATAAACAGCCCCCCGCTTCCTCTCTCTATTACCTTAAGTGACTCAGTCTTACAGGGTAGAGAGGGACGAGATGTCAGGATGGGGCCACTAACCTAAGAGGTCTCAGGGGCCTGGGGTGCTGTCCACAGTTACTGCTCATCTGACAATCTGCAGGCTCCTGCAGTGTCACCCGCTTCCAGAGTGGCCCAGGGCTTGGGNTTACAGGGTAGAGAGGGACGAGATGTCAGGATGGGGCCACTAACCTAAGAGGTCTCAGGGGCCTGGGGTGCTGTCCACAGTTACTGCTCATCTGACAATCTGCAGGCTCCTGCAGTGTCACCCGCTTCCAGAGTGGCCCAGGGCTTGGGAAGGAGGAAGGCTCTCTCTGCACATTGACTTCCTGTCTTAGGGGTTAACCTGGACGGGGTGAGTGGAGTCAGGTCCCTGGCCAGCCTGTGGGAGACACTGCTCCTGCCTGCTCTGATCAGCGATATACAGGGTTATCATGGGGCTCGCGCTGAGCCTGACTAAGGTCAAAAGAGGGTCAGCGAGGCTTGTCTGAGGTTGGCTCAGCTCTCACACCAAACGAGGAAGTGCAGGGTTGTGAAATTACACAGACCGGGGTAAGCAGGGTTTCCCAGGGGCCACTAACACAAAGGAACCCAGGAGGCTCGTGGGAAAAGGAAGAAGTGGGCAGCATGGCGTGGGTCACAACCTTTGTCTGGTCAAGAAGCCTTGGTAGGAGGGAGACAGTGTGGCACAGCCGAGATCTGGGGCCAGGAGCGGGACTGCTCCTTGCGAGAGGGGAGGAGCCCCGCCCCTGGGCTCGCCTGCCGCCCTGGATCTGGTCCTGCAGGCTCCTGGGGCCCAGGGACATCTCCTGCAGTACCCTGGAGAGCTGCCTTGCTCACCTTCTACTGCCTGCCTCAGCCTTAAAACATGGCTGAGAGAGCCCACTGGGGCGCTACCCTGCCCAGGCTTCCCTCCATGGTGCCCAGGGCTTGGGTCGCACTGCTCTGCCCTGCCCAGAGCCTGGACACCCTGGTGGCTTTAGCAAGCCCACTGGCTCCTCCCATACTGACAGCTCATTCTTTCCCGTTACTCCCTGCCCAGGTTTCATCTGGAGGGCCTGGAATCATGGGCTCAGCTTCATCCCTGGAACCACCTCTTGCCTGGAAGCGGAGCCCTGTGTCATCAGAGGTGGGGTGGGGTTCTCCAGCTATTCCAATGAAGCCCATCCAAGACTGTGCTGCTCTGAAGGCTCTGAAGCAAAGGTGGCCACTCTATCACTGCCTCAGATCACCAGCGGCAGCTTCCAGCTGACATCTGGCTTCCCCGGCCTGCTGCTGATTTCATCCCCGAACCCCGCCCTGCTCCACCGGGCGCTGGAGACCGCCGCAGGCCAAATGACTGTGCTGGCCGACGGCTGACCTGGCCTCTGGCTGCAGTTGCTTCCGTCCCCTCCTTGAATCCCACGTTCCTTCCCACCTAAGCCCCCTCTGCCTCTAACATTGGTGGGGTGCGGGGCAAAGAGGAGGGAAGAGATGAGCATCAGGCAAAGTGGGCTCTGTGTGCACACAGAGTGGGCTCAGTAAACGCACACACGCACCCAGAGTGCCCCAGCTCACAGCGACTCGCCCCCCACAGACGGCGGGGCAGCTGGCAGCAGTGCTCAGCTTAAGCTGACACACAAACCCCCTGCACACAGAACCGCAATAACAGTCACCCCCAGAAAGAAACCTACGTGCATGGTGAGGCGAACACCAGTGGGATCTGGCAGGGGTGGGCACTCGGGCTGGTGCACACACACACATGCACACACACTGTCTGGAGTGAGTGAGGCGAGGGCTACAGGAACAACCAAGGGCAAACAAACAAGAGGAGAATTCCTTAATCACATCAGGATGTGCAGGAGGGAGGGCGGGAGGGAGCGAGGGAGGGGGTGATTTTCCACACGGGGCCAGCAATGTCAGCTCTTCCTGTATGTGCACTGGAGGCTGCAGTTCGGGCCTGTGCTGCGCTGGGCTCCACACATCCATAAACTTGATCCTCGGCCTGAACCCTAACACCCCCCACCCCCCGACCCCCTTCCCTAAGCCTCCAGAGCTGCACATTATTACTCTTTCTTCCCTCCCTTCTCCTCCAATGCAACATTAAAAAGAAGCATCTGGAACTTGTAGCAGAGCGAGATGGGAGGCACTGGGGTGGGACTGGCAGGAAGGGGCACCAGCAGAGCGCACTCTTGAGGAGCCGGCTGGTCACGTCGGCATCGCCACTGCTCTGGGTGGTTATAAATAGCCAGGGGTCAATGCTGAACCCTGGGCAGCGTGGGGCTGGGGGGAGCCGTCCCTCGGCCACAGCGGGCTCTTCCCGCATTGTACCTCATCTTCCAGTTGTTTTCCCTCTTGGCTTCCCATTTCCTTTCCCATGGTGTCTGGGACGGGTGCCACTGACACATATTTTCCACCCTTGAATGCCAGCAGAGGCTCTTCTTGTCCACAAAGGGCTTCCAGAAAATACTTCAGCACTGTGACCCTTTTGCAGTCGGCTGCAATAACCTACGGGGCGAGAGAGAGAGAAGAAAAACAGCACTTTCTAAAAGGGAAGATGAGAGACATTGACTGGAGACTTAGGGGCACCCGAGAAACGTGTCATCTGCGTGGTGGGGGTGCGCGGGGAGAGTGAACGGGAGCATGTGTATGTGGGATGAGGCCAAGGCCAAAATCCTTGAGTCACCACCATCTCCCCTCAGGTCATCTCTAGGGTAGCGGACAATCCCAGCACCAATGACCGTTGTCCTCTGGGGTTTTGCCTCTCTTTGACTTAAGTCCTGATATGGTATCTAGCTGGATAGAAGGAGGGGTGGAGGGTAAGACGCTGATGGTCACAGAACTCGGAGTCCTGGCACTCTCACTGCCACTCTCCATTCTGCTCCTAGCTCCACTCTCGCCAGACTCCTGAGGGGAGAACTTCCGGCCTGAGTGATAAATGAATGATGAGGGCTTTCTCCCGACAGGTTCTTGCCGCACCTAAGAGCTTCTCGTGCTCAAGAGACGGGGTCCGGCAGGAAACTGCTGTCAGGAGAAGGGAGACAGGTGAAGCAGGTGGGAGCAGGCTGTTCCACCAAGCCCTGCTCCTCCAGGGGTTTGGGCTGTCCTGCTCCCATGTGGCCACATCAGCACACAAGCCAGTGCTGTCAGAGAGGCTGGGGCTGATTTAGCTGACATGAAATCAGTGTCTTGAGCAATCATCACATTTGTAAGTGGCTGAGATAAAGTTTCCATAGTCACCCTGCCTGGGGTCCTTCTCCTGCGAAACCTGCAAACCCACCTGCTTTGCACCTTCTTGTGCCCTTTCCTTCCTCCCTGGCCTCTGGGGTCCTCTCCTCCCTTCTGGGAGGGCACTCACCAAGGGAGGAGAGGGGTCCCCGTTGGATCTGGAGCTCACAAGTAGTGGAGGCCATTCCCACAAGGAAACACTGCAGTGGCCAAATGTGCTGCAGGGCGGCAGCCCCTCCATGACCACGGCTCTGGCCCCCACCTGCCACCAACCCCGCGCCTCCCATGCTATCGCGTGACAGGGACTGCCCTGGCTGCCTCACACAGTGCAGTAACTAACCTGGAGACTGTCTTAGATTGTTTGCTCAGTGGTGCACAGGTGTCTTTGTTATCGCCCTTGCCTGGGTAATAACCCCGACCCCCTGGTGGCAGAGACTACATCTCACACTTCCCTGGCAAGGGGTGCGGGGACAAGCAGGGCACTCGGGAGGCGCATGGGAAGGGCTGAGAGGCGCAGGGAAGCCTGGCTGGGTACCAGAGGGAGAGATGAGGCAGGCGTGACCCAAGTCCGCCAGGAGCCGGTGGAGACGAGCACCACTCCGGCAGCCGGGCGGCCGCGGGAGGCTGACCGTACACGACTGTCAGCCCTGAGCCATGTGCCTCCATCGTCAGCCACGTCTCAGCCTGGATGGAGGCCCAGGATGGAGGCACACGGCTCAGGGCCGACGGTGCCTCTGCTGGCCCCACCAACGGCCTGGGCAGCAACTGAGGCCTGAATCGCAGGCTGAATACCTCAGCCACTTGGGAGGCTGGCGTGCAAGGTGCTCAGCCACCCGGGAACGGCCGAGGGAAGCATAGCTGTCATGAGCTTGGGGTGCCTAGTCCTGTGCTTCCAGAGAGGGAAGAAGTGCATGCCGGGCCAGGGCAGGTCACCGTGGGCTCCATCGCGTGTCTTCACACATGGGATGAGGAAGGCTAGAAATACAGAAGCAGGGGCTAAGAGGCATTAAAGAACAGAGCTGAAATGAGTAATAGCCTGGCAGCCAGCACGCACAGCGGCCTCCCTGCATCCCCAGCCTCTCACTTGCAGAGGAAACTTCTGCATTTCCACAAGACTGCCAGTTTCCTCTCTGTGGTCTAATTTTAACCACCTTGTCGTTACAGTGTGTGTCAGCCACCCGACCCCACTGTGACCTCTGACCTTCTGCCCCAGCTACTGCTCACACTATGGAGAGTTATGTAACAGAGCCAGGACTTTCCTTTTCGGCGTGAGGCTGCCGTCACCGAATGGAGAGGAGGTGGGTGAAGGAGTGAGAGAAGGACAGAGGCATCACCCTGGGGTGAGGGGCACAGCGGCGCTCCCGCCGAGTGTGCAGCTGAAATCTGCCCAGCAGACGAGAGTGTGCCCAGGGGTGTGTGTGCTGACAGGCGAGCTGGACAATCCTGCTGTTAGGGCATGGGCCGGAGGGCACGCCGAGCGGCTGGGGAACAAAGCAGGATTCCTGGCCAAGAGGGAGGAAGGCCACATGTGTGGACGTGGGGCTCCTGGAGACGGGAATTTCCAGGGACGCAGACACCCTGAGCCGGCCCACGGCACATCCTTAGAGGATTGCGGGGAGCTGTCATCTGCGTGGACACACACACAAGCAGCGTCGCCTGCCTTCCCCAGCCCCTGCTCCACCACCCGCCCCCATTTTAGTTTTCACTCTGTTTGGAAGGAACCTGGCTTCTGAGGGATTCTGTCTGCTGTGGCCATCAGTTCCTCCCCGAGGGCAAAGGAACTCCTGGATGATTCTCAAAGGAGTTCTGGTCCAAGGGGGTCTCTAAGTGGGGTATAGAAAAGAATTCTGCAAGTTTGGAGAGAGAAAAGTCACCCAGCCTTTTGGAAGGGTGTTCTCGCCTTCGTGATCCAGCTATGGGGGAGGAGAGCCAGGGCTGTACAGTCTCCTTAGGTTTCAGAGTGCACTGCGGGGGTAGGAGTGGGGCTGGAGCGATCAAGGAGCTGGGAACTCTGGGAGGCAGGAAGTCCAGGGCTTGTCCAGGGGCCCATAGACATCTTCGGCCTCCAGCCCACTGGCCTGTCTGCTGAAGCCTTCTGCTTTCAGGTGGGAGGGAACAGCCCAGCAGGGTAGGTCCTCCAGCACTTGAGTTGGGCAAGAAGAGTTTAAATGTGTATAAAAAGGGCTGTCACAACGGAAGAAGCCCTTTAATCCACCCACAAAGAGCCAACTCCGAGGCGAGCTTTGTCTGGCCAAGGAGGATTTCCTGGTAGGAGAGGGGTTAAAGTTGGGCTCCCTGCACAGAAAGGAAGGAGCCCAGATGCAGTCTATGACATAATCCCCACAATAGCTCTGTTCGTGAGTACATTTTTCCANAACCACCCACAAAGAGCCAACTCCGAGGCGAGCTTTGTCTGGCCAAGGAGGATTTCCTGGTAGGAGAGGGGTTAAAGTTGGGCTCCCTGCACAGAAAGGAAGGAGCCCAGATGCAGTCTATGACATAATCCCCACAATAGCTCTGTTCGTGAGTACATTTTTCCATTCTGTATCAATGAAAAACAGAGAATGTATGTGGTATGTACACTGTAGCTCTGGGCAAATTCTAGATTCTCTAGAGGAGAAAGATCTGGGCTGTTAACAGGTGGAGCTGGACCAGGGATGGAGGTAAGGAAAAGGCCTGGTGGCCAGGAAACCCCCGGGGAGCCTAGGACCTGGGGAACCTGAGACCTGCACCTTCCTAGGGGCAGTCATCGTCTTCCTCGAGGGACTCGAGGTGCAGGAGACTATGAGGAACCCCAAAGTTACTGGACAAAATGCCTCTCATGTCTCACTCCAGTCAGCTCGAAAGGAGCCTGGGGCTCTCAAGAGAAGCCACCGCCATGGGAAGCCTGCACATCGCAAGGAAGAGGAGCCCCTGCTGGCCGCAACGAAGACCCAGCACAGCCAGAAATAAGGAAAATTTAAAAAGCAAGAAGGAAAGGAAACGGGGGCTCTGGGTCAGGGAAGGGCTCCAAGAAGGGCATCCAGAGAAAGCCCCTCCCCTCCCCCGAAGGCTGTCTGGGGCAGTGTGCCCCGCCAGTGGGAACTGAAACCTCGAGCTTCAGAGCTCCTGCTATCACCCGGGTCAGGTCCACACGCAAAGAACCCAGCAGAAAGGAAAACTGAAAGTGAGGTGTGGCTGGGCGACAGGGGGGCCTGGCCTGTCCCGGGCTCAGTCCCTTCGAGAGAGAGAATGTGAGCGTGCATGTGGTGAGCGGAGGCTGGTGCCAGGAGGAAGCAGAGGTCCTGAGGAAAGCAGGAAGAACCCGCCAGGGTGAAGAGAGAAGAGGGAAGGCAGTCTGGGGCATATCTTGGGTGGGGTGGTGGATGAGCAGAGAACGAACAGTGTTCTCTGAAAACCGGTGGGTGTCCATGGCCAAGCGGCAGAGCACCAGCGCAGCCTGTGCAGAGATGCCTTGAAGAAAGAGAGAGAGAGATCTAAGCTGTCTTATGGAAGGCGGTGGAGGGAGAGGGGGCGACGGGGAACTGAGCAGCAGGTGCCACAGACGCATGTTAAGTTGTGAGACTTATCACCCGGCAGAGAAGAGGAGGAGGGGTCAGAGAGCTGAACCAAGCCTCTGGGTGCAAGCTCCCCGGAATGAGGGACTCACTGCACCTTTATTGGGCCCCCGTTTTCTCCAGAGAGGCCTCCTGGAAGGCACAGACACTGGAGCGGCTGGCTACATTTTGTATAACTTCTTTTTCTAAACTTTTGGTTTGGGGTGGTCAGAATTTAAACTTGCTCTATCAGCCAGTTTTTTTTTTTTTTTTTTCCTGGTTTTAAAAAGTCTTGCTTGCTACTGCTCCTCTGGTTACAGAGAAAAATCACACGGGTTTTCCCCTACAAACTCAAGTTTACAGGTTATTTTTCTTGTTTCTCTAAATGGAGCCAATTACTTTCACATTTGTTGAAACCTTCAATCAAACTTTATAGCTTGTTAATTTCACAGAATGTCCTTAGAGCAAATAAGATGCAGACAGAAAAGTGAAGTCTTGCGGAGATTATTAAGAAATTTTAACATAGCCTATAAATCCACGACCAAGGCTGGTAAAACACAGGCCCGCCCAGCTGGCTGCTGAGGTCAATTAGCAATGGGTTAATTATCATCTTTAATGAGCCAAGCCTGCATGATTGGCTACAAGAAACTGAACTCAGGCTACAGTGTTTTCACAAACTGAGGACCTCTAGTGATACAGGACACATCCTCACGGGAGACCGAAGGGTGGGTCGGTTATCCTGGAAGGATGATTCTACAGCGGCCGAGGGTGGGTCAGCCTGGGAAGAGGTCTGCCAATGACAGTTCAGACACAGGGAATCCTCTGGATCTGGGGGGGCAGAGGAAAGGGGTTATTCACGTTCCTAGGGGAGGGAAGCTGGCTTTGAGGATGCACAATCCCTCTGAAGGCTGAGGTAACTGCTCACGATGAGGGGGAAACAGACACTCCCAGCCCAGCTGAATCAGGATGAATGGGTATTGCACTGTGAGAGAGGGTCACAGGTCAGAGAGGAGAGGAGGGAAGAACCTTGCAGGCGCTGAATGACAAAGTGGACAAGGAGAGAATGTCTGGGTCCTTGTGCCAGACACGGATCCTGAGGAGCCCCAGGTACCCTGTCCCAGGGCCTCCACGTGGTCAGCAGTCACTTGCTCCCCATTCCTGCTGCAGCAGGACCCCACTGCTTCCAGCACAGGCCTGGCCCTCAGTCTCTTTTAATCCCAGTGTGCAGACTCAGCCAGCGCTGGTGCTATGGTTGGTCTGCGCCAGCTGAGGGGTCAACGGGTCACAAGGCGAAGTGCTCACATCATCGGGCAAACCCACCCCGCAGCAGCCACACCATTCCACGTGTCTGGTCCCAACAGCTGTGTTTTCTTCTTCGTGAAGGCAACGCGGGCCGTTACCAATCAGCGGGCAAGGCACAGATGCGTGTTCAGAGTGAATGGCAGCCAGCTAGCCCCACCCACACCTCTCCCACCGCATACGTGTCTGTGCGCGTGCGCACTGGCCTTAAGTTTCCTAGAGAGGGGTAGGTGGGAACTGGCAAATGGTCAGGTGGGAAGACTTGGGAAGCATGGGGGAGACGGAGATCATGTTCACACTGGGAGGATAGGTGGGAGAACAGGAGAAGTGGAGCATACACTGGTGGCAAGAAGGTAAGTACAGAAGGAAAAACAGGTCCATTTTGGGAAGAGGCAAGTTGAGGTTATACAGCAGCTTGGTCAAGAGCCTGGGCTTCATAGTTGGAGGTCTAAACTCAAGTGCTGATGGACACTTTCTAGCTATGTGTCCTTAGGCAAGTTACTCAATGTCTCTGAGCCCCAGCTCAAAGCTGTTTAAGAGAGATAATGCATCTCAAGTATCCAGCAAGGTGCCTGGGCTCAGAAAGTGCTAAATACATGAGTGGCTGTTATGCTTTTTCTTCTATGCTGCCCTGCTCTGCTCAGAGGCAGGAGGGGGACTCTGTCTGACACCACGAAGACGTGTGGAGGCCAGGCTCAGAGGTAAGGGCACATGGCCCAGGGCTGAGGGGAAAGGCCCTGGAATGCTCATCTGGCTGCTGAAGCTGCTGAAACAGTTTATTTTGAGCTAAGGTGCTGGATCCAGGTGACTGGACAAGGCACTTGGTGGAGGGAAGGGCCAGCCCTTCTGCAGTGGCGCCTTTCCTGCTGTCTACAAGGACTCGGGACCTCACCACAGGGCTGCATGCATTCTGTAAGACTCCAGAGGGGCCCCCAGGGCCTGGGCTTTAGGGCAAGCGTGGCACTAATACACACATCACAAGTAAGGTTCTGTGGTGAATCTCAGCTGCCTTAGCCCCCTGGCCCCCTCCTACTGGGGTGTGGCTGGCAAATTTGCCTCTGTTAGTGGCATCCTCCTTACATGAGGCAAGCTGCATCCCTGCTCCAGGTCTCTCGACACAAGAAAAACAATCTCTACCCACCTGAATTTCCTGAGCTTGGACATTCTAAACAAAGCGAGAGAGGAGTCCTGGCTCTCCTGGGTAGAGAACAACTGGCTCTTCTTGAACTGTTCCCTCGTGGAAAGAAACTACCTTTTTCTTTTTTCCCCTGGAGCTCTAAGCTCCGACTGTAAGGTGCACTCTCAATCGTGAGCGCGTTGCAGGGAGCAAGCTATAGGCAGCAGTAGCTTGGGCTGCAGGCCAATCGGCTTCCCCTGCAGAGGCTCTGAGAGCAGCCACCCGCACTGGCAGGGGCTGGGCGGATACTGGCACTGCCAACACAAGCCTTTCAGGTCTGGCTGGCTTCAGCTACTCTGAAACCTGGAGCTCTGGCGCTGGGGCCCTCACTCACTGAACCAGCAGGGGAGGCTACAAGCTCAGCCCCTGGGGAGGAAAGGCCTGAGTCTGTCTCAGTCTGCAAATATCCACATGCAGGCGGCTTCTACACTGCCGGTTAGTTCTGGGCCAAGAGCAGGGTATCTGGAGCTCTGGTCGCCCTGAGCCACCTGCCTCTTTGCTTTCCAGACAGCCAGCATCAGGAGGCCGCCCCTTGGGTTCGTGTGCAGGCTCCATCACCCAGTTTGCTTCTGATTTTATTTATGTGTGTGGGGATGAATGCTGAGACCTGCAGCATTCAACACACCCAATCACCACTCAGCTCCACAGATGCTTACTAAGTGTCTACTGTGTGCACGAGGCCCCATTCTAGACAGTGAGGATTCGGTAGAAGCAGGTGGGGCACATTCAGAGCAGGTGAATCAAGCTCCCAGGAGAGAGATACCTGCCCCACCAATGACTGACAGCACCCAAAAGGGCAGAATTCTCATTTCTCTTCTTCTTCAAGGGAAGAGGAAGCCTGGGGAGAAGCAAAGCCCTTCGCAGAAACCAGGCACACGCTCCTTTATCCCTTTTAGGCAGAGAGAGCCTGAAGAAGTCAGGAGGGAGACATCCCTTGGGCTCGGCCTTGGCACCAGGTGAAATCCCCATCTCAATGCTCCCCACGGTCTGTGCGAGGCCTCCCTACCAGACATCTCCTCGCTCCCTCCTCGTTGTTTCTCCCTAACCCCCAACTCAGGTACCCCTGTTCAACATTCCCTTGCATGCCATTTGCCCCCTGGCACCTCTGAGACTAAAGATTACTCCCCAAACTGCCTCGACCTACAGGCCTTTACTTTCATGCAATCAATTCCTTCCCTTCCCTTCCTTTAAGTGTGATACAAACTCTTTTCAAGAAGTTACTGTCCAGCCTGCCAGCCCACTGCCCACACATTTTCCCTAAGGCTCTGCTATGTAACAGGGATCACGCCAGGCATTTTGGGCAAGAAGAGAATAAGGCAGGACTTCCCGGGCGGTCCGGTGGCTAGGACTCCACATTCCCAATGCAGGGGGCCCAGGTTCGATCCCTGGTCAGGGAACTAGATCCCACATGCTGCAACTAAAGATACTGCGTGCCATAAAGAAGACTTCAGGTCCCAAGTGCCACAACTAAGACCCAGGGAAGTCAAATAAATAAATATAAAAAAAAAACAGAACCATACATGGTTTAAAAAAGATGGAACAAGGCAGATGCAGTCCTTGACTTCGCAGAGCTTTCAGGCCACGGAGGGATCCACCGTCACCTGGCACTGACCTCTTCCAAATCCCCAGAAGCCCCTCCAGCGCCTACAGGCTAGGCCTCCATGTCCTCCGCCTCTTCTCCAACAGCACGGGGAGCCCTCCACACCTGTACTGACTCCGAAAAGTGAGCTAGCAGTCACTCAGAGCCTCCCTGGAACCCCCGCTACGTCTCCCAGCGAGCCAACCCTTTCCTGTCTGTGTCGGGTGCAGAGGACTCAAGATCCTCTTAAAACCATTATCGCTTCCTGTTGAAGACACATACAAGTAATTTTTCTTATGGCCTACTTAACAGATTCTTTTTCCTACTAACTCTCAGTCCTGATCATGCTGTGTGACAGGCCCATTACTGTTCTCAGCCTACAAGGGGGTTCACTCCCTTCTAGGAACCTATTCCACCTTTGGACTGTTCTCATTAGTGGAAATGTCTATCCCTCTCAAGCCCAGATCTGTCTCCCTGTGCTTCCAATTCTGTTCTGTGGGGCCACGACAAAGTTCTTAACTCTGCTTCTGTCTGACTGGCCTCCAATTTTTTTGAAGTCTGCTCCGTTGCACCTTCTCTAGGCTAAACAGTCCCACTTCCTTCCACTGCTCCTCACTTCAACCGTCTCCTCAACATCCTGGGGATTCTCTCACTAAGACTTTCACTGAGACGAATGTCTCCTGAAGGGAGTGCCCACGTGCGGTCTGGCAGCAGAGACCAGAACACACAGCTTCTCCCTGTTCTATCCTGGACACCTCAACTCTGCGAACTGGCTGAAAAAGCACATGTTCTGCTGTTCGCCACTGCCCTAGTGACACACTGTGAGCTTTTAATCAACAGATCCCCAAAGTGTTTTCACATATGTGGCTAAATAAGCTCTCCCGCCACTGAGTGCAAGCCCTCCACTATTTCCCTTTATCACGTTCCTTCACTGAGGCCTCCCCACACTATGAAAACCCCATTATTCAGTACTGTCCTGCACACTATTTGCTGTGTGTGCTGACTTTCTGGATAAAGTAGGATTTTAGGCTTATTCCTATTGGATTTTGTGTAGTTATTTACTTCTTTCATTGGAGCCTATCAAGTTCTCTTTGGGTCCTTCATTTGTCATCTGAGAATGTCACCTTCCTTCTCAAGTTCGTGACATCCATAAATTTCATCTGTTTATGCTTCGCAATATCTTTCTCCCATTAGGCTATCCTGTTTTCTCTTAAGGAAGGCTCTTGAGGACAGGCATGTAATCTGTACGTGTGTGTGTGTGTGTGTGTGTGTGTATTTAAAGAAAAATCTACCTGCTGCATCTAATATACACTATGGGTGGTCGGACGACGTGGATGGCCAACTGTGGAAGGCTGATGGCAACTCTGAGGCCTGAGGACAGCTCCAGGAGCCATCACGGTCATGGGCACAGCAGTGCCTGAGGATAGCTCCAGGAGCCATCACGGTCGTGGGCACAGGAGTGCTGGCCACACTGTATACTGTGAATCACTCTCCTCGTGCTGCACAGCGGGACACTGTGGACCGACTCAGAGATGTTCCTTTCTGCGGTGGGTGGTGCTCCCCAAGGAGATTCAGGCTCTATAAGGAATGATGCTCTCTTTTGACAGGCTACCTACAGAGTTTCTAGTTTGAAAGAAGATACCATGAGAAGCTAAGCTCTGGGCATGTCCTGCCTTGTCCTCACTGCAGGCTGCTGCCCCAGGGCAAGGTACAACACACCTCAGCGAGAGGTGAGAATCATTCTCTTCAAAGCACTGATGTCATGCTCGGAGGAAAACATTACACCTGTATCTCGAGAATCCCCATGGCATATTAAAAATACAGTGAAGAGAGTTTCCCTGAGTTTAGGGCTGAGGCCTGAGGCCACTTTAAGCTGCATTTTCAGGTTCTACATCTAGAGGCCTGAGTCCCAAGTGGCACAGGGCCTCATGGCTGGAGACACAACAAACGTGGGTAATAACTAAAGTGAACTGAAGTCTATTTATAGTTTGATAAGGTTTAAGTAAGCCAAATGCCTGGCATATACAAGCTGTTCAATAAATATTAGCTCCCCTTTCTTCACCCCTGAGTGCTAAAAAGCATTTTAAAAACCACCTGCACTGAATCACACACGGAACTGGTTAAAAATGCCGATTCCTGGACTCCACTTTGGACTAAATAAATTAGTATCTCTGGGGACAGGGCCTCGGAATGTGTACTTTAAGTAAGCGTTCCTGTTATTAACACTTAGGAACACTGCAGTTGGAGAATCACTGCTTTAAAGGCTGGAAGACTCTCCAATTAAAATAAATAAATTTATATTAAAAAAAAATAAAGGCTGGAAGACTAAGAGGAGGCAGCCGCAAGTTTAGTCCACTCTTCAAATGCAACTCTGGGGAAGGTACAAAGAAACAGGTTACATTTTTCATGGCAGTCTTGAATCTAGAAACCCTCAGGACCCTATGAAGCAGCAACTATTACATTCAGATAATGATACTAGAGATGAGAAAAAATTAATGATGTGAAGCCAGATGCAATGACTTCCTAGGCCAGCATTCTTGCCACCTCACCAGACCCACTTCCCGCGAGAGCTTCAAAAACAAATCCCACTGCGTGCGGCTCTACCCATCACAGCCAGGCACAGTGCCTCATCTAATCCCCTCAACAGCCCCACGAGGTTGGTGCTGTCAGAACCTCTATTTTACAGACGAGGAAACCAAGGTACAGAGGAGGAATGTGCTCGGGTTCAGGCGGCTGGTAAGTGGAGGGGCTGGGAATGGGCCCCTGCTTGGAGCACTCCAGCCGCCCCAGCCCTCGATGGGCCCGGAGCACCACCTGTGCTTGAGCCAGAGACTCTCACAGTCTCTGCAGGGGAAAGGGCTGATCGTAAAAAAATCCGAATGGGGCAGCCTCTTGCCACTGATCTTGTGAGGACAGAACTCCCGGGCTTGCTGCACTTCTCTGGGGCAGCCAACCTGCTACAGGACCGGAGGGACGGACGTTCACTGCATGCTCTCCTGCATGGTGGTGGGCAAGCCACCCAACCCTGTTTGCAGAGACGCAGGTGATTCCAAAGGTCTCTTTCCATTTTCAGCGGTTTCTGACTCTGGACAGTCATCTTGGGAAGGAGAGGAAGACGGTTCTACAACTGACCTTGATGCTGGAGCCTGGCTCTGTCACGGGGGATGGTGCCAAGAGCTGGGTTTGGCTTTTTTGGAAGGAAGGGCTGAAGATTCAGAATCTGAACTAACAGTGAGAGCCGGGAGATAATTCCGGATGGGAAAAGATGGTACAGGTTCTTCTCATATGGTTGGCCCCTCAGGGAGACTCGGAGGGTTTTATGAATCATTAGCACAGAGCTCCCCTCTGGCCACAGAGCAGAGGAAGAAACATCAGACCAGTTTATAAAGCTCCAGAGCGGAAAATTTCTGGTGGTGTCCAAGCTAAGTTTTTTGGCTTTCTGTGAAGTTTGGAAAGACTTATACTGATGTTTTAATCACCTGTTTAGTGTTCTGAAGACTCTTGTCAGCGGCTCACTGAGCCGGCTCCAGCAGGCAGTGGGAGCTGCTGGCGCATGCACTGGGCTCGTCCTGTGAGCTGTTTCTTTCCCATGGCTGTCTCCGACACCCCGCAGCTCCCACTAGGCCTCTGGGAGGGTACAAGCCAAGCCAGTATGCCCTGTAGGAGGCAGAGGACAAGGTTTCTGGACTACTTCTCACCGGAGCGGAGGCCAGGAAGGGCGGCTTAAGAAAAGCCAAGGTAGGAAGAGAGAAGGGGTGGTCTCAGGGGACCAGTCTGCCTCTGGCGGGCACTGAGGAAACAGGCTTGCCGTCCAGGAGTACCACCGTCCAGACATTCTAAAGTCCCTGGCTACTGATCATGAAAAGACGTTCTCACGAGTGAAAAAGAAAACTGAACAAACTCAGGGCAGGGCACGTTCTAGAAACAAAGACTCATGAGCATGCAAGAAGCCCGTTAAGGAGGTTCAGGGCAGTGGCATGCAGACCAAGTCAGCATTTTACTTCTGCAGTTTGCATGGGTCACAACATCTTGGTGGCGGAAATAGCCCGTTTTACTGGGAAAGCTGTGCTGGAGATGAAGTGGTGGCTGATGGTTGCTAGGCACTACACTATTTCATCTGATTATCACAGTAATCCTGGGAGACAGAAAGAGGAAGAAGAAACTGAAGCCCGGAGGAAACAAACATCCAGTCGGGGGCAAAGCTAGAATTTAAACCCATTGTGTCTTACTCCCGGCTTCCCAGGTCGTGTTAGGGGTAAAGAACCCGCCTGCCGATGCAGGAGATAGACGCAAGACGCGGGATTCAATCCCTGAGTCAGGAAGATCTGGAGGAGGGCAAGGCAACCCACTCCAGTACTCTTTTCTTGCCTAGAGAATCCCATGGACAGAGGAGCCTGGCGTGCTGCAGTCCATAGCGTCTCGGAGTCAGACATGACTGACGTGACTTAGCACGCACACAGCAGATGTCTTACTCCAAAGTCCATTATACTCTGTAGCCTGTTAGGAAGTAACTGTATTTTTGGAGAAACGGACCTACTGCCAGTTTCACACAAGGATATATTGCCCCGCCCGCCCCCAGCTCAGCAGGAGCCCAATGGCCCACTCCCAGAACAAAAGAAACAATTCTGATGCACTCACATGCAGATAAACAGGAACAAAATGGGAGCAAGGCTAAGCTACAGGCAAGAGCTGCTGCTGCTGAGTCGCTTCAGTCGTGTTCGACTCCGTGCGACCCCACAGACGGCAGCCCACCTGGCTCCCCCGTCCCTGGGATTCTCCAGACAAGAACACTGGAGTGGGTTGCCATTTCCTTCTCCAATGCATGAAAGTGAAAAGTGAAAGTGAAGTCGCTCAGTCACGTCTGACTCTTAGCAACCCCATGGACTGCACCCTATCAGGATCCTCCGTCCATGGGATTTTCCAGGCAAGAGTACTGGAGTGGGGTGCCATCGAGCACTGACACTCAAATCCAAATCTTCTCGGGCTACCTGCTCTGTCATTCAGCTCATTTCATTTCTCTGGACACAGTGCAGGTAAGACCTCACCTGGTCAGCTGATGAGCTGAATGAATATGGGAAACTTGTCACTGTGGGATGCCAAGTTAAAACACACATGAGTATCCGCAGAAAGTTCTCTGCAGTCTTGGACTCGGGATGGACTGTAGAGAAAAAAGTCCATCAGAGAGCCTGGGGACAAGACAAGGAAGTCAAAGCTCCTTCCTGGTACCCACAGGCTCCACAAATCTGTCAATCTGAGAAACTTTTACAGTGAGAGCAACAGGGTGTGTGGCTCATCTAGCAATCCTTGATCCTGGAACAATATATGAAGGAGGAGAGGAGAGAGAACAACAGTTTCCTTCTCAGCAGAGAGGCCAGGCTGAGGGAGGAGATGCTGAGAGACCGGGTTCTCACAGGATTTTCCTTTTCCTTCTCTTCTGCTCTTTCCAGGGGACGCTTCTTCAACTGCCGGTGCTCTCCAGCTGAGAGTCAACTTCCCTCTGCCTGGCCAGACCGCTCCACACACAGCACCATTCCCTGCCCTATTATGCCCAAGTTCAGCAGGGCTTCTAACGGCGGAAGGGACGGGGGCTCTCCAGGGAACTCCGCTTTCTGAGGGAAAGGAGACTTGTACCACAGCAAAAGGCACATGCTGCCCTTCCTCAGTGACCTCAGAGAGGAATCTACTTACAAAGGCTGCAGTCAGAGAGAGAAGTGGGAGAAGGAAGGGACAGAGAAGGAGACTGGGACCAGCGAGGTCGCAAGTCCCACTGGGATAACTGGGAGAACAAGGAAAAGGCCGCCTTGTCACGAGGACAAAACTGCCCGGACCCCTCTGATTATGACAGAGGGAAGGCGGGTGCTGAGGCGGTGCCTGGGGCAGAAGCTTGTAGACCACTGCGTCGTATGTGGGGACATGCAGGAGAAAACGCTCTGAAGCTGATGACAAGGCAGACAGGAAACTTCCGTGTCCTTGCTGACAGGAAAGAAAGAGTGAAATTCTGGATCCTCTCTCCTCAGTAGGATTTCTAATAGGCGTCTAAGGCTCACCCGCTTCCCAAGGATGTGCTGACAGCTGGGAATACTGCCCTTCAGGTCAGGCAGAGCAGGGATCTAGGCCTTTCCAGGAGTTCACAAGAGGTTCAGTAAGGACTCAGACCATGATCCAAAACACAAACGGGACTGCCATTTCCTGCTGGGTTTCCATGCTGTAAAAAACTGGGGAGAGATGCCAACAGCAAAGTGCTCAGCCTCCTGTGGAAAATGGAGTATGCGATGTAGCCGGCTCCAGGCTCTGACTTGTAAATCTAAGTGAGAACTAGTTGCTAGCTGTAGAGGATTACAGTGTTCAGGAGACACTCCACCACCCAAACTGCCAGCCTTTCTGCTCCCTGCCTGTGGACTTCTAGGGAGCTGACAACAAAGCTGTCTGGGGCCTCCATGGGACGGGCAGCCTGGGGATCTGGCAGCTCCTCTGGACCTCGGCTCACTGTCCTGTGTTCTTAAACAGCTCTGATGGAACAAGCCATCTGTGAGGGCTATTTAGCTTGGAACTGGAAGAGGGTGAGGATGTGGAAAAAATAAATCGGGCAGCTAAAGGATGGGGCCAGAGAGAGAGGGCAGGTGGCATGTTCACGGGACTAAGTGCCAGGGCCGAGAGGAGGGTGGGACTGCAGAGCAACGGTGCCGATGGAGGCCAGCACGGGAGGTGCTAGGGCGCCCAGGACAGCACGACTTTACTTCCAAAGTGGTGTCTGTCATTCTCCCTCAGGGGCTCACAAACCCTCACTTGCAGGTGTCTGTGATGGGAGACTCCTGGGCTAACACAGCTGTTAAGCGCCCCTGCTTTGCCATCTGAAAATCAGCCTGAGTTCTGCCTAATTACTTGCCAGGCCTGGGCCTGCATCTTAGCCTAAAAGGCAAATCTAACAGTTTTTTGACACCCAAAGCCACAAGATAACGGCAAGAGCTGAAAGAGTGGAAAAGTGAGATGGTGGAGGATCAGGGGGAATCCTTATGAATTACAGAAAACAGCAACAGAAACACATAAACTGCACGGCACGGGGGGAGGATATATGGGAATCTGAGTAGGACTGGACTGTACCTGGTCGTTTCTTTGGAGTCGTCTTAACTGCTTCTCCAATCAGTATAAAGAATATGTATATGGGCTTCCCTGATGGCTTAAATGGTAAAGAATCAGCCTGCAATGTAGGAGGCCCGGGTTCGATCCCTGGGTCCTGAAGATCCCCTGGAGAAGGAAATGGGAGCCCACTCCAGTATACTTGCCTGGAGAATTCCATGGGATCGCAAAGAGTCAGATACGACTAAGCAACTAACACTTTCAATTTCATATATATGTGTATATACACACAGAGAGAGACTTTTATATTTAGAATCTAGGCGTTTTCACATATGTTATCTGATTTAATCCATGTCAAAATCTTAGGAGGGGACTACTAGCATTCCCATTTCACAGAGCGTAAACTCAAGCCCAGATGGAATGAATGACTTAGGTGTAGTTTTCTTATGATCTGAATGGAGCAGAATGAATATTATGATTCGTAACGAGACTTTTAATCAGACTTTTCTGCAGGTCATTCTGGCAAAATGGTATTAGCATTGACGGTGTCTCATCTGATCTATTCTCCTCACAGGATTTGAAAAAGAGACCAAAAAAGCTGCTGCCAGAGTCTATTTCTGATTCTTTACCAAGTCTTTCCAAGTCATCAGACTAAAAACAGGCTTAGAGACAGTGGGCCAGCAACTCTGAATGCTGTTTACTTGATATACACACGCAGAAAGACAGACAAACAACTATAAACTGCTTAGAATAGTTTCAGGGCTTCATGCTGGTAAGACAGAGACACAAAATTTCTGTACCAGCCTGTTGTACTAGTGACGCCTACACACAGCCTAGACTGTTTTAAAATGGATGGCACAGAGCTAAAACTGAATCCCATCACTGAATTCTGTTATATGGACTAAAGTCATTCTTGCTGCTGACAAAGCAGAAGAGAAGTTCAGCGACAGCATCTCTTCTAGGAGCCACTGAAGAGATGGTGGCACCTGGGCTTCAAGTACCGGGACAAATGGAAGCTGTTCAGTAATAGCTTAAACACAAGACACGTGGTAAAAAACAAACATCAAAACGAAGGGTACAAATGCCTGAATTTTAAAAACAACCTTCCCACCTCTCGTTTCTACAGCCTCTGCCAGCCTCGTTGCCAGTTTCTGGGGTGGCCGGCAGAGGTATTTATGTACTTACTGCCATGTATGATTAACTATGGCTCTATACCTTTTATATATATTTATATAAATGGTGATATACACACTGCCATAAAAAAAAAAAAAACTTAACAGCATATCTGAGAGATCGTCAACATCATTTGTGTAGCACATTTCATACCAAATGCTACAGATCATCAACAGTAAGGTTCTGGAATAGATCCAGAAAACCAACCATGTTTATTGCAAAGGAATCTCTCAGTGTTGGGATGACTCAAACACTCAGCAAAAGCAGCAAGGGAAAGCAGACAGACGAAAAATTGTTCATCAGTAAAGTCCATCAGTCACCATCAGGTCCGACACACCCAGGAGTGCTCAGCCACCACAGACCCTCAACCAGGCAGGGCCTCAAATGACAACAGGCTTGGGCCACGAGGACTGCACCGACATATCCAGAAAGAACGCGAGCGCTTCCCTGGTGGCTCGTGGGGAAGAATCCTCCTGCCACTGCAGGAGACAAGGGTTCGATGTGTGTAAAAGGTACAGAGCCACAGTTAATCATACATGGCAGTGTGTGCGCAAATACCTCTGCCGGCCACCCCAGAAACCGGCAACGAGGCTGGCAGAGGCTGTAGAAACGAGAGGTGGGAAGGTTGTTTTTAAAATTCAGCCATCTGTACTCTTCATTTTGATTTTTTTTTTTCACCACATGCCTCGTGTTTAAGCCTGTGAGTCACAACTATCAAGCCTGTCTGTGCTCTGGAGCCTGGGAGCTGCAACTACTGAGCCCACGCCGCTGAGAGCCTGTGCTCCGCAACGAGAGTAGCCACCACAGTGAGAGGCCCACACGCTGCCGTGAGGAACAGCCCCTGCTCGCCGCAATCAGAGAAAAGCCCGCGCACCAGTGAAGACTCAGCACAGCCAACACGAGCACAGTTACACATATAAAAAAGAAAGGGAACAGTGCACGTATGCGCTCCAGTCTGCATGCTGCCCCGACTTCCACACCAGGGCAAACAACATCAGGAGGGGCCTCAACAAAACTGAAGGCCAGAAACAAAACACGGCCACACTTTCTAACGAAAAGCAAATTGTGTTAATTCCATCTCCACTTGTAACCCGGGTTTTATGGCAAGAGGCGCCTGGTACACCTGAAGGCACGTGCACTGTCTGCAAGTGCCTGGCTCCCTAGCAGGGCCTTTATGCAGATGCCACACAACTGTAGGGTATCTGAGGGGCTTCCGGCTGATCTCACAGTCTGAGCTTCTGCTGTAACAGTACCCTATTCCAGGGATCAGGGGACAATAACTCTTTGGCTCCCCGGACTGTACTTCCCCAAACATTTTCAAGTATTCTACTGAATTCATTCAATAAATATTTATTAAGCATCTGCTCTGCACAGGAGGGTTTATCTGAGACACGAGGGATACAATAGTCAATAAAATTATGTTCATGTTGTCATGAAGCTTAACATTCTTGGGAAACGAGAAACAAGCAAACTAATACAGGGACAAGTAGTGGGAAGAACTAGAAAAAAATAAAGTAGGGTAAGAGGGACAGAGAGCAACAAGCTAGTAGAGAGGGCGGCTGTTTGATCTAAGATGGACAGAAGAAGGCTTCTAGATTAAGTGCTGTTTGATCAGATGTGAAGGAGTGAGCCGCAAAGCAGAGATGGCCTTATCTTCTGGGGTAAGTACCCGGAGCGCCAGGGAATCCCTTCTCTCCTAACAAGGATTGCCAGCTACACAGTGTGGAGGAAGGGGCAGGGGCCTGCTCTTCCGGCCAGGCAGGGTGAGAGGAGAGGCCTTTGAGAGCGTATGCAGCTAGCACGCCCTCCATGCAGTTTCTGGATAGTTTCCATCACAGATGAGAGTTTCATGTTGAATTTTAAGTTGACCACAAATATTTAACTTCCCTGGGCCACAAATGCAGTATCTTCTCTGTGGTTTAGCTGGCACCAAGTACATATTTACGAATCTCTATATGTCTGCCTGTTATTTAAATTTCTTACAGAAGTGCCAAGGTCTTCAGTCGTGATTTATCCCCTCGCATTCCATATGAGTGGGGCTGAACCCTGATCAGGCCTAATTCTTGGAGAGAGGAGGTATCTTTACCATGGACGCTCAGGGTCTTCTGAGTTACATTTTCCTATTACTGCTTTCCACCTCAAAAAATATTACTTGGGGGTGGGGGGTCCTGTTCCGGGTTCTCGTATTTGAATTACAAAGTAGAAAATATAAAATTTCTCTGTGTTTTCCCCACAAGAAAATGAAGAATAAAAACAAAACACAGAAAATCTATGTACCTTAGCTACATTAGAAAGCAAAACAAACAAAAAAAGCTAGGTGTAAAGCGCCATAAATTTCTAAATATGTATTCTTATTTACTTAGCAATTCCTGAGTATCATAAGGAGCACTAGGCTTACAAAGACTATAGCAAACAGTCCCTGCTCCCTAGCTGGGTCTTCAAAAAGCTGGCCTGGGAACGGGCTCTGGCTTGACAAGAGCACAAGATTCTGGGTCATTCCACATCCCAGGGTCAGTTTCTCCTGGGAAGAAACACGAGGCGGCAATTTTATTAAATAAAGGCATATAAGCAGATCGTAGAAAACCCGTGAATTTCAAAACAAGCCCTCCGACTTCATTCTGGGTGTCTGTCATTGCCTTCATCTTCTGCAGTGCCGCTTACTAGGCCTTTGGGTTATGGTTCTACTCATGTGTCGGCTGTGGGCGGTGGGGGGAGATACCAAGCTGCAGAGCTGAGACCAAACACAGAAAGACCAACACTTACTTTCAGAAAATCAGTGAACTTTCCAAGTATTCAACTTGGAAGGCTAGAAGCTCATTTAAAGGGCGACTTCCCTGGTGGTCCAGTGGTAAGGACTCTGCTTCCACTGCAGGGGGCATAGGTTCGATTCCTGGTTAGGAAGCTTAAGATTCCACACATCGTACAACATGCTGCACACCCCCCTGGCCCCGCAAAGAAACTTATTTAAAAAAAAATCTAGCAATGACTTGTAATTAGAATGGCTTTAAGTACATGCATCCAGTTATTCTGTCCACCCTTCTAGTTTTCCGCTGAAATGACTGAAGGAAAAAAAAAGAAAAAAGAAAGTATATATCAGTACTAGGCAACCACATACCAGAAACTATGAGGAATTTTCTGTAAGACAAACTGCAGATGGGACTGGAATGAGGAAAAGAACAACTGACATTCAACCCTTTGCCTGCTTGATAAGTACACAGATGAGACTTCAGCAGCCATACCCACTGATGCCCTTTTCTTGGAGCAATTAAGCTAAGAGCCACGGTAGGTTCTGATCCACTCGGAAGGGCACAACTAGATTCACCAGGGTGTCAGAAGAAACTTAGTGGCTGCTGGATTACAACTGTTGTGGTTGGCCACGTGAGGCAGGAGGAAGACAAAGCTGAGTTTGGCTTCTTAAAGAGGCAAGAACCCCAGAATGAGAACACGAAATTGGTCTATTACAGCAAAGAGATGGGTTAGCTCCTTGCCATGACTATCTCTAGCTCTAATTTCCACTCTAGAAGTGTTTAACACCAGCAGTGTAAATCAAATGTTCCTCTTTTCCTTTTATATGCACCTGAAAATCTTAACAGACCCCCACCTGAGATCCCAGTATGAACAGTACAGACTACCTAAAAAAGGATGGGAAAAAAAAATCACCTAATGTATGAAAAGATATTAAATTGAACAGAAGGATACCAATGTAAGGAATAAGTGAGTATCTCTCTAGAACAGTCATTGCAAAAACTCTCGACTCTTTCATTTAATCTTCAACAGTAATGACACAAGGAGAGATAAACAGACCATTGGAACAGAACATAAAGTCCAGAGATAGACCCCAACATAGAGTCATGTGTGTTACGTAATAAGTCAACGATGCTCAATCAATGGAAAATGCTCCTGTATGGAAAAAATTAACCTTGTCTCTACCTCATGCCACAAACAAAAATTAATTTGAGATGGATTACAGACCTAAGTGTGAATGACAGATAATGTAACTTCTAGAAGAAAAGAACAGACAAATATCTTCATGATCTTGTAGGCAAATAGCTCTTACATAGGACACAAAAAGCATTAACCATTAAAGAAAAAAACTGATAAATTTGACTTCATAAAAATTAAGAACTTGTGTTTATCAAATGATACCATTAAAAGTGAAAATATGAGCCAAGGGTGAGAGAAGGTATTTTTAATACAACATGTATACCCAACATAGAACTTACATTCAGAATACTTTAAAAATTATTCTATAAATTGGTAAGAAAAAGACAAGCCACTTAAAGGAAAAATGGGCACTCCATAGAAGAGGACATTCAAGTGACCAAAAGCAGAAGAAAAGGTTCTCAACATCATTATTCACCAGGGAAATGTGAATCACAGTCGCAATGAGATACTTCTGTACACCCACCAGAAAGGCTAAAATGAAAACCAAAACCAAATTAAAACCAAGAGTTGGCAAATACGTGGACCAACTGAAGTTCTCTTATACTGCAGATGGTCATGTATACTGGTGCAGGCTCCTTGGAAATCTGCTTGGCAGTGTCTACTGAAGTTAAACACACATCTACCTTACAACCTAACAAGCCCATTCCTAGGTACGCATCAAAAGAGAAATAGAGTATATGTCCATGGTTGCTTTATTCATAATAACCAAGACTGGTAAAAGAAACGTCCATCAACAGTAGAAGTAGTTATACAACAAAATGCTACACAGCAATAATGCAGCATGAACTACTCTTACATGTAATAACCTGAACGAACCTCTCATAGATTGTGCTGAACAAAAGAAACAAAGGGTATGTACTGAATACAATATGATTCTATTTATACACGCATCAAAAACAGGCAGAACTAACAGATAGTGAACAAGGTCAGGATAACTGTTACCTGTGTTAAGGGAGAGGGAAGAGAGGGGGCATAACAAAGCCTGCTGGGATTCAAGAAATATTCTGTATCTTGATGGAGGTCACCGTTAGCATGAATATAACCGTATGTAAAAGGTACTGAACTCAAAAGTAGTGCATATTACTTAATGAAGGTTAAATTTCAATAAACAAGTAAAAAACAACACACACACACACAAAGTAAACTGCATTTCAATCTAGAGAAGGCAGTCATATGAGAAAGTGATCAGGAAAAACTAGGTAACGCTATAAGCAGCAGTTAAATATAGCAAAAGAAAAGCAAATTACTGATATGTGTGACCTGGTTGAGTCTCTTCTGTAACACAGAAGAGAATTTAGAGATGAAAATAATGGGCAGGGGAAAGTAAATCTTTAAAAAGCTATTCCAGAAAGATCAAGACTGATGGGAAAAGAGCAATAATTTTAAAAATGAGAAAGGAAAGGGGGGGAGGGGAGGAAAAGTAAACTTTCCCGAGTAACAGAGACATCTGGAGCCTGAATATTCAAAAGTGAAAGAAAGTGAAGTCACTAAGTCGTGTCCGACTCTTTGTGACCCCATGGACTACAGCCTGCCAGGCTCCTCCGTCCATGGGATTTTCCAGGCAAGAATACTGGAGTGGGTTGCCATTTCCTTCTCCAAATTCAAAGCTCATGCTAAAAAACTTAATTTGAAACCAACACCTTCATTAGAGATGGCAAAAAAAAAAAAAAAAAAAAAAGTGGGCTCTTTTTTTTTTTTTTTTAATGAATACAAATTTGTATTCAGTGGGAAAGAGTCCTGTGATCAATTAGTAATGCCTGTCTTTGGCACAGAATGAAAACACACCTATCAGACATTTGCCATGTATGATTGAGACATACCTTGGTTCAGTCTTTAACTTCCAAGGACAATGAGAAAAAATAATTCTATGAGCATTAAAAAACAAAACAAAAGAACCCACACAAGTCTGATTGGCCTCACAGTTCTGTGCCCCACATTGCCCTATTCGTGTAGAAGGGCAAAAGAAAGACGTTCTCAGATAAACTAAAGTCTCACTGATACCTGTGATACAAACTAGGGAACGGGGGAGTGGTGAGAGGAGGAAGCAGGAAGTCTCGCACTTATGCATGGGGGTGTGTGGCAGAGACTGCCAGTTGTTTCCCATTATCTGTTCTCCTTCTCTTCCTCTGTAACAGAGTCCTTGATTTTTAGCTGTGTATACAGTCCATGGGGTTGCAAAGAGCTGGATGCAACTGAGTGACTAACACTTTTTTTCACGGTCTACCTATTAATAGAATAAAAATATTTCCCAGTCTACATTGCAGTTAGGTTTGGCCAAGTGACTCAGTTCTGGCCAGTAGAATGTAGACTGTAATGTGTATGAACTCCCAGGGAAGGCCCTTATTAAAAAATTTTTTTAATTGCATTCCTTCTTTAACTGTTTCTGCTTCACACAGGCTTGCATGCAGATGAAGTGGCTGGCATTTCAATAGCTATCTTAGACTTTAAGGGGTTGTTGGAAATGAGAACCAAGTAAAAAGCACATCAAAAAAGTAGAAACTTGGTCCATGACACCATGGAGTGTCAAATCCAAAAACCTCTGGGCTTCCTCCACTTGAGAGGGAAATCTATCTTATTTAAGTTACTTTTATTGGGGGGTCTTTTGCATCTTGCAGCTGAACATAATCCTAACTACACTGAGAGCTAGCTATATCCTATTTAATTTTTCCACTTGATAAGTAGAGAAAAAGAACTTAATGCATTTTATTTTAAAAATCAGAGATAAACAACTGGAATTAAAATGCTATGCGTATAGAAGTATTGGTTGTACAACACTGAATGTTCTAAATGCCACTGAATTGTTCACTTTAAATGGTTAATTTTTATGTTATACGAATTTTACCTCAATAAATTAAACTCTAAAGAAAAAAAATCCCAAAATAGAAATTAATAACAACAATTTAAGAAATCCAACTTTAAAAACAAACTTCCAAATAACTTTAGAATCAAAAAGAAAAAAAATCAAAATGATAATCAAAGACTACTTAAAAAATGACCATTAGAAGAGTATTTATCTAAATGGATTAGAGTACAGCCAAAGTATTAGTAATCACATAATCAAAGTCATAAAGCTTTTAAGTAAACTAGTAAGAAATAAGCAAACACAGAAGATTCAACACAAGCAGAAGAAAAAAACAAGTATAAGAACAATAAAAGAAAAAAAATAAAAGTTAATAAATTAAAGGACAATAAATATAAGAGCTAGTTTTTTAAAATGAAGAAATGCAAATAGCTAACATTTTAAGAAAAAAGTCAGAGAACACAGAAAAAAAAAAAGTGAAGACTTTAGAGAAATGGATGATATTTTGGGATAAGGTCAGTCAGAAAAACCGACACAAGAGGTGGTGAAAATATCCTCACTGTGGTGATGTTTATACTACCGCACAGTTTTGTCAAAACTCATACTTTGAATCAAACACTTAAAACTGCTGAACTATTTACTGTATGTATTTGTTATAGCTTAATAACTTTACCTAAAAAAATCTTTTTCTGCCTAGAAAACTGACTCAAAAACTAAAAAAGCCTTAAAAAAAAGGGAAGAAATAGAAAAAAGGAGGTGTCAGAGGCTTTCTTTACAAAACCACTAGAGGCTGAGGTGGCAAGTTCTTTCAGTTTATTCACCTATTCAGTCAGTAAATATTTAGTCATGGTATGGAACAGGATCCATTCTCCAGGCACTGTTCTAAGCACTGGGGAGTATACAGTAAATAAAATAAAAGTTTTTACATTCTGGTGGAGGACAATAAACAGGCGGAGCAAAAACAAAACAAAATGCAACTTGTCAGGCAGGTGATGGAAAGTGTTAACAAGAAAAATAAGAGTTCAGTGGAGGGACAGAGAGTGCCTGGGGTAGACTGTCCACTTCTTTACCATTCATTACTGGTAGGGAACTTTCTGATAAGGCTGGCCCTTGAACAGGACTCTGAAGGACTTGAGGAAGTGAGCCTTGCAGCTGGTTAACAGCAGAACGGAAGTGCAAAGGCCCAGAGGCCTGAGCTGTTTGGCGTGATTAAAGAGTGAGGAGGCAGTTTGGCCAGTGAAGAGTAAGTGGAGAGTGGTAGGAGATGAGGTCAGAAAGGATGTAAGCCTTGGCAAAGGCTTGATATTTTCTTCTGAGTGAGACAGAAATCCTCTGGAGGGGCTTGGAGCAGTGGTATTAGCTAATCCAACTTAAATCTTAAGATCACCCTGGCTGTTGTGTTGAGACTAGGCTGAAGGGGAGGAAAAATCACAACATGCCTACACTAACAGTCTAAGCAAGAGAAAGGACTATTGGATTAGGGTGGTATTAGTAGAAATTGTTGTTAAATGGCTGGATTCTGTACATATTTCAAAGGCAGAGTAAAAAGACTGCTGAGAGGCTGAAGGTAGAGTATGCGAGATAGTCAAGAATGACTCTGTAAGTAACACACTCTATATACTTGTCAGGTCACAGAAAAAGAAAAGCTGCTTCCCATTTCTTTGCACAGAGTTAGTACACCAGAATACTCCAATATGCAAAGAAAAAAAGCAGTAAAGATAGAAAAGAGAGGCCAGGCCCACTATGGAAATGGATATAAACACCCTAAGTTAAAAAACAGCACATCAAATGTAGCAAACCACTAAAATGCAACCCAAATAAGGTTCATCCCAATAAGAAAAGGACCAGTCAAATTTAGAAAACATTAACTTAAAACACACCACATATAAAGATGTGGTACCTCTATACACTGGACTACTACTCAGTCATAAAGAAGAACAAATAATGTCATTTTCAGCAACATGGATGCAACTCAAGATTGTCATACAAAATGGAATAAGTCAGAAAGAGAAATACCATATGACGCCACTTGAATGTGGAACCTCAGATACGACACAAACGAACCGGTCTATGACACAGAAAAGAGTCAGGGACACAGCCTGGTGGGTGCCAGAGGCGGCAGGGGTGAAAGATGGCACAAGTGGGAGTCTGGGGCTAGCAGATGCAAGCTGCTATATATATGGAATGAACAAACAAGGCACTATAGTGTAGCACATGGAACTATATATTCTTGGGGTATACCGTATCAGTATCTTATGATAAACCACAGCGGAAAAGAATATGAAGAAGGATGTATAGCTGAGTCACTTTTCTGTATAACAGTAATTAACACAATATTGTAATTCTACTATAACTCAGTGAAAGTAAATTTAAAAAGGAAAAAAAATCACATAAATTAATGAATAAATGATCAGCTAAGAAGATAATTAGTAAGAAAATTTGATGTGATAGCTGAATATAAAAGTTAGCTTTCCCCAAGTACTATGTAGACAGTGTACTGAAAAAAATCCCATTCATTACAGCAAGAAAATCAATAAAAAAACATGGGAGACATAAAAGTACTGATGTCCAGAGAATACATTGTTTTATTAAGAAAACTTGTAACAATGTCAAATTTTCTTCAAAGATATTTTTAAAGTGAATGCAATTCCAATCAAAATACCATGAGGAGTGCTCCTTTCTGGCAGCGCATATAGTAAAACTGGAACAACAGAAAGAAAATTAGCATGCCCCTCTACACAAGGATGACATACAAATTTGTAGATATGTCCTTTTTTTCTTTTATTGTATATCTGAAAGTTGCTAAGAGAGTACAATTCTGAAAGAGATGGGAATACCAGACCACCTAACCTGCCTCTTGAGAAATCTGTATGCAGGTCAGGAAGCAACAGTTAGAACTGGACATGGAACAACACACTGGTTCCAAATTGGGAAAGGAGTACGTCAAGGCTGTATATTGTCTCCCTGCTTATTTAACTTCTATGCAGAGTACATCATGAGAAACGCTGGAATGGAAGAAACACAAGCTGGAATCAAGATTGCCGGGAGAAATATCAATAACCTCAGATATGCGGATGACACCACCCTTATGGCAGAAAGTGAAGAGGGTCTAAAAAGTCTCTTGATGAAAGTGAAAGAGGAGAGTGAAAAAGTTGGCTTAAAGCTCAACATTCAGAAAACGAAGATCATGGCATCCGGTCCCATCACTTCATGGGAAATAGATGGGGAAACAGTGGAAACAGTGTCAGACTTTATTTTTTTGGGCTCCAAAATCACTGCAGATGGTGACTGCAGCCATGAAATTAAAAGACGCTTACTCCTTGGAAGAAAAGTTATGACCAACCTGGATAGTATATTCAAAAGCAGAGACATTACTTTGCCGACTAAGGTCCGCCTAGTCAAGGCTATGGTTTTTCCTGTGGTCATGTATGGATGTGAAAGTTGGACTGTGAAGAAAGCTGAG
>SJYX01023477.1:210090-315939 GCA_006410675.1 Oreotragus oreotragus | reverse complement strand
GCAGTCCATGAGATCACAAAGAGTCACACATGACTGAGTGACTGAACTGAAGTGAGACTTATTGTTGTGATCATTTCACAATATATTCATATATCTAATCTTTATGTTCTATACCAAAAACTAATATGTTATATATTAATTATATCTCAACTAAAAAATACCATGAGGATTTTTTTGGGGGGTGCAGTGGGATTGAAAATTATTCTGAACTTTGTATAAAGCCTAAGTAGATAGGAAAAGCCAAAGGTATACAGCAATAAACTATAAAAGGAATGTGTGTAAACTCACATCAGTAGAATTAGAACACATTACAAAGCTACAGTAACTAAAATGGCAAGGTTATGTTTCAAGAACAGACTAGCAAAAAATAATAAAAGTCCTAAAAACAGATGCTAGTATGCATTTGCATCTATGTATAAAAACAGATTCTAGCATAGTGTATCTATATATCAGTATATAATAAAGCTTAACTTTTTTAGTTAAGCTAAAAGTTTAATAAATCATTTAACAAATGATGCTACTTTATAAACTATAGAGGAGGCTAAGGATGAGGGGACATATGTGCACACATGGCTGATTCATGTCAATGTGTGGCAAAAACCACCACAATATCGTAAAGTAATTATCCTCCATTTAAAATAAATAAATTAATTAAAAGATTAAGTCAGATCTCTGTTTCACACCATTCAGAAAAATAAACTGTTTTTAAATAATAACAATTTTTCAAAAAGTAAAATGATGAGAATAAAATATGAATATTCATTTGGTTTGAAGTTAGGAAGACTTTTTAAAGCATAAAAACAAATTTCATAAAGGGAAAATTAAAGATTTGGCTATGTAAAATTTTAAATCATTGACATTTGAGAAGAATCCCATAAATAATGGAGGGTAAGTGACAAACTGTAGAAAATATTTTCAATGTAAATGACTGAAAAGGGTTCAAATCCTTGTCAGAAAGGTCTTTAAAATAAAAAAAGTGAAAAATACTCCAAAAAAAAAAAAAACAAACAGGCAAAGGATATGAAAAGGTCTGCTTAAAAAGACATAAAAATGCCAATGCTCAAAAGTACTTGAGAATTCCTCTTTTAAACATTTTCAAGATCATTTTCTTAATTACAGTGGTTAACAGTCATTATTTCAAAGGCCCATTTTATTTTTTACTTTAAAAAGGAATTAAAAAAAGAAAAAGGAATAACTGAATTTGCTCGCTGTATTTATTGCCTATTGAAAAAATATTTACTATTCTTCATTCCAAGTGTTGTTCTGGCTATTTAAAAGAAAAACAAACTACCACAACATTGTAAATCAACTATACTCCAATAAAAATCAGTTTTAAGTTCAGTGATATTTTCTTTATCAATGAGATAAACGAAAATGACTGAAATAAATGAAAGCATAGGAAATCTCAGCAGAAAAACAAATTGAAAAAGAATCAAATGTAAAGTCTAGAACTGGAAGGGAAAAAAAAGGAAGCCAACAAAACAAACCCAATAATCCAGTATCTGAAAGAAGAAAGTCACTGGATGTGCTTAAAAGGAAATGGAGATGATACAGAAGTGAGTAAATTTGAAATCTCAAATCTCTGTATAGCCACAGAGAAGAAGCCCCATATTCTGTGTATACACAATATTCAAATTTCTGGCCTGACTTCTAAACCATGTATGTGTACATTAAATGTGAAAAACAGTAACAACAACAAAACCAGACAAACAAAATGGATGTTTGACCTACTGCAATTTGAGTCCAACCAACCGAAATGCCCAATACACCAAAGCAAAAACCTTCTCTGGAGGAACAAAACAAACTCCACATGACATTTACAATTATAGGATAAAATCTGAAATCACTCAGTGTATAAAGAAACAAGACAATGTGGCCTACTCTTTTTTTAAATTATTTTTTAACTGAAGTATGGTTGATGTATAAGCTATAGACACACAACACAGTGATTCACAGCTTTCGGAGATTTCCCACTTATATTGTAAAACATTGGCTATACTCCCCTTTGTACAATATCACTGTAGTTTATTTTATACTTAATAATTCATACCTCTTTATCTCCTACCTCTATATTGTCCCCCTCCCAGCAATTTGTTTATTCTCTGCAACTGTGAGTCTGTTTCTTTTCTGTTATATTCACTGGTTTATTTTTTGTTTTGGGCTGTGCCAAATGGCATGTGTGGGACCTTAGTTCACTGACCAGGGATCAAATCCATGGCCCCTGCAGTGGAAGCACGGAGTCTTAACCACTGGATCCCCAGGGAAGTCCTGTTGTATTGTTTAGATTCTACATATAAGTGATATCCCACATTATTTCATGTGACCTATTTCTAAGAGAAAAGACAGGAAATGGACCACTTTAGAAATGACACAAATGTTAAAATTAACAGCAAGATTAGCCACGGCAAAGTTACTACAGTGGCATTCAATGAGATAAAGGAAAATGACTGAAATAAACGAAAACATAGGAAAGCTCAGCAGAGAAACAGAAATTGAAAAAGAATCAAATGTAAAGTCTAGAACTGGAAGGAAAAAAAAAGGAAGCCAATAAAACAAAACAAACCCAACAATCCAATATCTGAAATAAAAAAGTCACTGGATGCACTTAAAAGGAAATGGAGATGACAAAGAAGTGAGTAAATTTGAAGTCAGAATAGAAATCACTCAAGGTGAACAGGAAAAAAATAAATAAAGCCCTTGATTTGGGAGACAATAGCAAAAGGCCTAACATATGTGTACATGAATCTCAAGAGAGACTGGAGCAGAAAAAAAAAACTTCAGTAATAATGCCTGAAAGTCCCCCGAATTTGGTGAAAGACAATTTGTAGATTTAAGAGCAGTGAACCCCAAGCAGGAGAATACAAAGAAAATCAGGCCTAGACATATCATAGTTAAACTACTGAAAACCAGACATAGAGAAAAATCTAGAAAGCAGCCAGAGAAAAAAATGCCCCACTACATGTGGAGAACAACAATCTGAATAAATGCTAATCGATGTCTTATCAGAAACTATACAGGCCATAAGACAATAGATGACTGTATTTAAAGTACTGAAAATTTTCAATACCCAGTGAAGAGAACTTTAAAGAAGGAAATGAAATAAAGAATTTTTTTCTGATAAAAGAATAGTAAACGAATTTGTAGCATATGCCTTAGGAGAAAAGCGAAAAGCTCTTCAAGCCAGAGGAAAATGATACTGCTTGGAAACTTGGCTCTTCACAAAGAAATGGTAAGTATCTGGATAAATACAAACAACAACTTTCCTACCTTCTTAAATTAAAAAAGACACACAGATTTGTTTAATGCAAAATTATAACATTTTACAAACTGAATATCCACATTCCAATGAATAAGGCTGGTTCCTTACCTAACATCATACATAAAAATTAACTCAAAATGGGACAAAGATTTAAACTCATGAGCCCAAACTACTAAACTCTTAAAGCATAGGAGAAAATCTTTACATTGTTGGATATAGTAATGACTTCTGCACAAGACACCAAAAGCATGTGCTGCAAAGAAAAAATAGACACAATGGTAAAATTAATGTCACATATATATGTACATACATATATACACATACACACATACACGTATATGTGTGTGCTGTATTGATCATGGCTTGTGGGATCTTAGTTCCCCAACCAGAGACTGAAACTGGGCCCTCAGCAGCGAAAGCACGGCATCCCAAATACTGTATCATCAGGGAATTCGCAATCTTACAGCCTTATCAGCACAAGGATTTAGCATTTTACTTCAAATATTTGCTAACAGTAAGTTAGTAGAAATAAAATTTGCATGTCTTTGGAGTAAAAAACCAAAAACCAAACACAACCTCATAACACTGTCATGTTGGTGAATATAGTATATTATGTATATAGTATATTATATACACATGCATGTTATAGTATTCAGTATATACCATGCAACAACTATAATAATAAAAGAGCAACGGGTGACCGGAACTGTATGCTTGGAAGATTTCTACATTTTATGTGAAGTGGTACAAGAGCGACTCTTAAGTAGTCTGAAAAGTTTAGGACATACACTATAATCTACAGAGCCACCACTAAAAAACAGCAAATAGAAATACCCAAAACCCCAATAAATAAGTTAGAGTGGAATTCTTAATAAAAATCATATAATGTAAAAGAAGACAGGAAAGTAGGTACAAAAGGAAGATATATATATATATCTTATATATATATATAATATAAAGAAGGAACAACAACCCAGCACGGACAAACAGAAACAACTAACAAAATTGTAAACCTAAATTCAACCATCGGGTTAATTACATTAAGTGTTAATAAACTAAATACTTCACTAGAAAGGAGGAGATTTTCATTATGGATTAAGTGTAAGACCCAACTACATACATCCTGTCAATAGAGATTTTTATATATAAAGATACAGACTGCTTAAAAGCAAATGGACAGAAAAAGATAATACCATGCAAACAAAAAACATAAGAAGGCTGGAGTGGCTATATAAATATCAAGAAAAAAACTGATTTTAAGGCAAAGTATTATCAGAGATGAAAGAGGGACATTCCACAGTGATAAAATGGTCAGTTCATCAGGAAGCTATAATAATCATAATGATGTGCCTAGCAAGAGATCTCCAAAATATAGAAAAAAAAAATTTGACAGAATTAAAGGGAAGAACAGAAAACCCACAATCATATTAAGAGATTTTAACATTCCTCTCTCAGAAATTAACAGAGCACCAAGACAAAAAGACAGGGGATCTCGACACTATCAGCCATCTTGACCTAACTGATGTTTATATAACGCTATGCCCAACATACAGAATACATTCTTTTCATTGTATGTACGCTTATGGTCTTCCAGGTAAATATGTGAGAGGCCATAAAGCAAGTCTCAGTAAACTTAAAAGGACTGAAATAATGCCAAGTATGCTCTCTGATCACAATGGAACTAAATTAGGAACCAGTGACGGTAAGATATCCAGGAAAACCTGAAATACTTGGAAATTAACCCACACACTTCTAAATAACCCATATGTCACTACAGACGTCAAAATAACAAGAAGACATTATTATGAACTACTTTATGGCCACAAGTTCACCAACTAAGATTTAACAACAGTATTACACAAGCTCTTTCAGTAAATGGAGGAAGAGAGTAAACTTCCAAAGTCATTCGATGAGGTCGCTATAACTAATGCCAAAACCTGATAAGATAGAACAACACTGTTAATATTACCCAAACACTGGCAAATCCAATACAGCAAACAGGATTTATTTAAGTAATACACAGTTGTTCAAACATTTAAAAATCAATCAGTAACTTTTAAAATGTAACAAGAAAACAAACAACCCAATTAAAAAATGAGCAGAAGCTCACTAAACTAAATATACAGGTGGCAAACATATGAAAAGATGCTCAACATCATAAACCATTTAAAAATGGCAAATTAAAACAATCATAAACTACCACTATACACCTATTAAAATGGCTAAAATCCAACATACAGACACCATCAAACGCTAGTGAGGCTATGAAGCAATAGGAACTTTCATTCATTGCTGGCAGGATGCAAAATAGTATAGCTACATTTAAGGCAGCTGGGCATTTTCTTACAAAGCTACACATAATCTTACCATGAAACTGAAAGTGTCAGACACTCAGTCACATTGGACTCTTTGCAACCCCATGGACTGCAGCCCACCAGGCTCCTCTGTCCATGGCAGAATACTCGAGTGAGTAGCCATTCCCTTCTCCAGGGGATGTTCCCAACCCAGGGATCAAACAGGAGTCTCTCGCATTGCAGGCAGATTCTTTACCATCTGAGTCACCAGGGAAGCCCTAGTCTTACCATATGATTGAGCAACTGCAGTTTTTGGAATCTACCTAAGTGAGCTGAAAACTTACCTCCACACAAAAATGTTTACACTGGCTTTACTAGTAATTGCCAAAACCTGTAAGCAACCAAAATGTTCAGTAGGTGAATGCATAAACAAATGGTGATACATTCATACCACCTCCATGCATATTATTCAGGGATAAACATTATTTTAAATTGTGGAATATTAGAAATAAAAAGAAATGAGTTATCAAGTCATAAAAGCAAACTTAAATGTATATTGATAAGTGAAAGAAGCCAATCTGAAAAGGCTGCACACAATTCCAAAGGTTGTATGATTCCAACTGTGTGACACTCTGGAAAAGGCAAAACTACAGAGAGAAATAAGACCAGTGAGTGGGTGCCAGAGGCTAGAGATGATAGAGGGAGGGATGAACAGGTGGAGCACAGCATACTTTTAGGGTAGTGAAACTATTCCGTGTCATACTGTAATGGTGGATACATGTCATACATTTGTCAAAACCCAAGATTGCACAACACAAAGAGTGAACCCTAAACTATGGACTTTTGTTAATAATAATGTGCCAGTTTATCTGCTCATCACTTGCAACAAATGAGCTACACTAACACAAAATGTCAATAACAGAAGAAACTGAAGTAGGGAGGGGTGGTGGGGGAGAGAGTGTATATGACTTGGGTTTTCAAGTTCTCATAAAATAACAGCCATAAAAGAAAAACATGATAAATTAGACTACATCAAAATGAAAAACTTCTGTTCAGCAAGACACTGTTAAGAAAATAAACAGGCACAAGCCACGGACTGAGTGAAAACAGTCACAAAACATATATATCGACAAAGTACTTGTATCCAGAATACATAAAGAAATTTGTAACCCAACAAGGAAACAAACAACACAATTAAAGAAAGTGGGCAAGAAATCTAAAACAGATCCTTGATGAAGAAGACATACAGGTGGCCAGTAAGGACGTGAAAAAGGCATGTAAATTCTATATTAGTAAGCAGGACAAGGCAAATTAAAAGCCACAATGATATACTGCTCCTCTCCTCCAAATGAGGATGTGAAGCAACAGAGCTCCTGCACACGGGAGGAATGGAATATGCTGCAATCACCCCTGGAAAAAGGTCTAACCATCTCCAGTAAAATGCACACATCTACTCTAACTCAGCAACTCCAATCCTAGGCACTTACAACCATCTCCAGTAAAATGCACACACCTACTCTGTAACTCAGCAACTCCAATCCTAGGCACTTACAACCATCTCCAGTAAAATGCACACATCTACTCTAACTCAGCAACTCCAATCCTAGGCACTTACAACCATCTCCAGTAAAATGCACACATCTACTCTGTAACTCAGCAATTCCAATCCTAGGCAGTAACTCAAAAGAAAACACATGCCCACAAAAAGGTGGACAAACAGCCATCTGTCCGTCCATCAGAGAACAGATAAACTGACTGTGCTATAGTCATAAAATGGAAAACTACTCAGAAACAAAAAGGAATGAGCTGCTGGTAAGTATGACAACATGAAGGAATCTCAAAGCTTTCTGCTAAATGAAAGAAGCCTTATTAAAAAAAACCATATGCCATTCTTATGAAGTTCTGGAAAGAGCACATCTCATCTATCGTGGGGAAAAAAAAAAGTCAGGACAAAGAATGGCCTCTGGGTGCCAGGAGCCAGCACGGGAGATCCCACCCCTGAGGATAACCTGGATCCAACCGGGGCTGGACCCCGGTATCTGGGGGTAAAGGTGGAGCTAAAGGAGCATAATAAAAAGACTTCAAATTTTGAAAGACCTTGGGTTACGGAAGTATATGCATTTGTCAAAACCTAGCAAAGGTACACTTAATATTTGTCTGTATCACTGTATGTAAATTTTATCTCAAAAGAAAAAACCATAAGCAAATACTGAACTCTAATGACATACATTCATGCTGAAGGATTTAGAGGAAATATATTGATGACACAGATCAAAAAGAAACATGATAGATGGATAGACGGATGACAAAGCAATATTATAAGATGAGTGACAGAATCCAGATGTTGAGGATAAGTGAGCTCACTGTAACTTTCAACCTTGCAATATAGTAAAACATTGAAAACCAATTCTATCACCAGAAAATAAAAAGACAATGTATATTTGGATGCAGTGGACCTGTTTGCATTATTAAAAAAAAAAAAAAAAACCCCACCTATCTTTATCCTTGTTGCCTTCACTAAACGGCTGTCTCAGTAGCTATTAAGGAAAACAGGTCAGAATGCTGGTGTTGCCACCTAGAAGTCTTCAGCTGCTTATGTCATAACATTGGCTCTGATACAAATCTTCAAATCTGAAAGGCTAGAAATGTTGAAAAAGTAGAGGCAGTTTCAATACCCAGAAGGCAGGGCTGGGAACTGCGAGCTATAAATTTGGCTCTGGCACCCAGTGGGGAGGGGGCCATGGCTGAACGATGTCAGAAGTCACAGAGAACCTCGCCAGCTCCAGCAGTTCTGTGTCTGGACGTCAGCCCCACACACTGGCTTCAAACCTCAAGAAACTAGAAGATCTCACCAGTGGGATCCGCCAGAGCAGCTGAAACACCTCCCTGTAAACAATAAATGTTTATCTGGGCAGATAACCTGGCAGATAGCTGCGTCCTGATCTTAGGCAACTTGAAACCCCACAACGGGAGGCTGAGCACAGAGGGGCCCTGTGCCTCTGCCACACGGGTAGGAAGGCAGGGATGGAAGGTGGTCCTGGCTCCTACTACAAGAGAGGCAGCAGGAAGCCACTCTGCAAATGCCAGCTTCTTCTCTCCTGGGCCATGGCCAGATGCCTTGAAACACAGAGGGTGGGGACAGAAAAGTCAAGTCAACCAACACTAAACAATGCCACCGCATGAAGCTGGCTGTTACACCACAGCCCTGAAGGTATGAGCAGCTCTGGCGTGTTGGCTGCGGCCACAGGAACCACGCTGGCGGAGGGCTTCCCCAGGCCTGGGTGGGAGGCTCATCACTGACTCCGGCCACACACACAGGCTCAGTCGCCACCTCGGTCAGTGGCAAACAGCTGCCGAGAGAGGAGGGGCAGACTCTGGGATGCCGCACTCTGTACAGCCAAACCTGCCACTTTAGGAGACTCCAGACAAGATTTGTAAGAGCCATGTGGCTTAGACCTCACAGAGGAAGCAGGGGAGAGGGCTGTATAGGGAACCAGGCAGCTAGAAGAAAGGAATGGAGGTGTGCTGATGGCACAGAGATGCTGTTCACTGACAACTGTCTCTGCAAACAATTTGACTACCAGTTCTGAAAACCCTACTCCCTAATTGAGGGATTAAGTCTTGGCACTGGTACTCCTCCATGTACACAGGCGTCTGCCCACACTGCTCCCAGGAGCGGAGAGGACAGGGAAGTGGAACCCACAGTTTGCCTAAAGGGAAAGTTCAGCCCTTGTTCAGCAGATTATGCTCGAGTTCTTTCCCAGGGAAAAGAACGGAGATACTTTAACAAAGGTTCTTTGCTCTGAAAGAGTACCAAGTTAAGTTCAGCAGAACAATGAGGGTGTGGATCTGGGAGGAAGCCTAATGGAGGAGTCGAGGAGTGGAGGGGAGAGAGAGAGAGAGAGAGAGAGAGAGAGAGAGAGAGAGAGAGAGAGAGAGAGAGAGAAAGAGAGAGAAAGAGAGAGAGAGAGTGTGTGTGTGTTTTCTTCTTTGGAGGGTTGGGGGAAGTTGCCAATCCATTCTGTAGGCTTCAATCGCACTTATAGCTGCTTTATAATCATTTCCTGAAAACACAGTAGGAAGAGAGTGGTATTTGCTCACCCCACCCTCCATCTAACACTGCCCCAGCAATCCAACTATGTGCTTTAAACTGAGAAGAGGCCAGCTTTTTGCCTTTGGCAGCACTGACGGCCAGACATTACCAGCACTCCTGTGAACAGCTCAAGGCTCCACCCAAAGAAGACTGCACATACTGAAATCCAAGAGGAATATCATTCCAGCACAACAGCCCAGGAGAGAAAGAGGAGAGCTGAGAAAGCTGGGTGGGACAGCTGGGACGCTGCTAAGTTCTGACACCAGAACGCCCAAGTGGCTAGCACAAGAATTTGGGTAGAGTGGCGGTAGATCAATTCTAGTGTGGGAAAACCAAATGCTACAATAAAGAAGTTATCTGTTTACAAGGCGAGAGATGACGATGAGGGTAGGGTGTAGGCTAGAGGGCAGAAAGGTAGAGAAAGCATAGAGAACTGGATTGCTGCTGAGTTAGACGAATTCTGAACACACGGGCGATGTTCCAGCCTCTTTTCAGGAGAGGCTGATGGAGAGTGGTTATGGGCAGGCTAGGACAAACAGGTCTCAATTCTGCTCCAGAAGCTGACTGGAGGGGTCCTCTGCAAGACAGTCGTAATAAAATGTTTATACAAAGACGCCTATTCCTGGCTGTCCAAGGCCAAAGGGACCTTATTCCAGAAGTGTGATAGCCTCTAAGCTCCCCAGTGTTATTTACTGAGTTTTCCTGTTTACTCCGAGAGGATCTGCAGAGCTCCCTAGAAGTCTTTAGAGAGATGCTCAGCCGGGGAGCAGGAAGACCACTGTGGAGTGTACTAAGGACACAGCTCTGTTGCATCCTAACATTACTTCCTCCCTGGTAGGAAAGAGAGAATGGACTTGGAAAGGGGGTTCTCTAGTTTGTTTAACTAATTACCTAATTGATTGATTAGTTAATTCTAGTATTATTTGTTTTTTGTTTCTAATGTGCAGGGATGTCTTGGACTCTTGACCCGCAAGGAAAATGGAATTGGAAGCACAATAGTTATTGACACCTGAAGGCACTTTCTGCTGTTTGTTGCTGTTCCCATGAGAACAGCATCAGAGAGATGAACAAGGTATAACTGCTTTAAAATGATCACCATTTTCCTTTAGAAAGGAAATTTATTTTGAAACATTTGATCCACTTTGGGTACCACAGTTTCTGTTTATACGAAAATAAGAAGAGGCAGAAGGAGTTCCATTTCTGCCAGAGGCAGTTTGTTTTTTGCTAATTTTTTAAAAAGTTGTACGTTCTTTTTAGTTCTGGAGCAAACCAGCCACTTCCAAAAGGAAAGCAGGAGACAGGACACTGCGTGACTTGTGGTTGTCTCCTATCTCGCTGCGTGACTTGTGGCTGTCTCCTATCTCGGGTGGGGTTGGGGATGGGGGACGAGCCTACTCAATCACCTTGGGGAGAGACTCAGGCCCTCCTGGAGGCAGGCCTGTCTAACCTTGCTTTTCATATGCGCAGCCATCTTGAGCCTAAGATGATTCAGGTACTACAAGGCCTCTGCAGGTGTCACCATTGTCCAATGTTTTAGAAAGAAAATCTGGGAAAAGAATCTAAAAAAAGACTAGATGTACGTATGTGTGTAAGTGATTCTGTATAGCAGAAACTAACACAATGTTGTGAACCAACTATAATAAAAATTAATTAAAAAAGAATCTGAAGATGATGCTCTAGAGCTGTGCTAATACAACAGTTATTAGCCACACATGGCTACTTAAATTACTTAAAATTAAATACAAGTAAAAATTCAGTTCTAATAAATAGAAAGACATCCCATGTTCATGGGTTGGAAGGCTTAATATTGTTAAGATGATAGTACTACCCAAACTTATCTTCAGATTCAATGATAAATCAAAATAAGATTTATCTCCCATGAAACTAGCCTAGAATATGTTCATTTGGGGGGTGAGATAGTAAGAATAAGAACACAATGAACTATTTTAGGAAGGAAACGACAGCTCTCCATCAGAAACGTATTAATGGAGATCCCCATACTAACAGGTCAGAAAAGAAAGACCACATGATCATCAACAAATGAAGGAAAATATTTATTATAATTTAACTCATTTATTTACAATGAAAAACCACCTCAGCAAACTAGGAATAGAAGGGAACATACTTAAACTGATGAAAGATATTTATCAGAAATCTATGGCAAATAGCAGATGTAATAATACATGTTTAGAAGCACTGCTATTTAAGTCAGAAAAAAACTAAGAATTTCTGTTATTCTGTCATCTATTATTAGAACTCATAATACCAGGGTTGGCAGATATAGCAATAGAAAAGAACAGCACTCATATTTATACCATTAATAATCAACCAGAAAATACAACATTCAAAACAGCCATGAAAGCTGTTTTATAGATTTCCAATACACACGGTGGACAGAAAATTCATATCCAGACCTCCACATCTATATGAACCAATCAGAATAAGGAGAGAAAGCGGGCAGAAATGTGAAGATGGGATTCAAATGGCTAATAAACACATGAAGAAACGTCTAACCCCTCTAGTGACAAAGGAAATGAAACCTAAAGCAAGACACTTAAAACCCATCAACTTGGTAACAATTAAAAAGTTGGGAACTGCCTAGTATTGATAAGAATGTGGAAAAGTTTGAACTCATTTACCTTCACAGGGGGTGTAAATTGGTATGGTCACTTAGAAAGCAATATGACAATAGCCAGCCACTCCAGCGTTCTTGCCTGGAGAATCCCAGGGACGGGGGAGCCTGGTGGGCTGCTGTCTATGGGGTCGCACAGAGTTGGACACGACTGAAGCGACTTAGCAGCAGCAGCAAGGCTGAAGGCGAGCATACCTTACAATGCAGCAATTCTGTTTCCAATGTATTTCTTAGAGAAACTCATACATTAGGAAAAAGAGACTGCAGTGATGCTAATAGGAGTAAAAAATTGTACATGTGTAAGAAAAGAGATCAACGAATTATAGTATATTCATATTAGATTATTAATTACAGTGAAAGAAACATGCATCATAAATCAATAAAACCAAACGCTGTAGGAAAGCACAGCAGATGATGGGCATGGTGTGCCACGTGTCTATAGGTGGAAAATAATACTATGTTGTTGATGGATATATACGCGTTAAGAACATACACAGATATAATGAATTCAGGATAGTGATTACCTTTAGGAAAGGAAAAAGAGAAATGGGATCCAACAGGATACAGAAGGAGTTCCCACTGTTATCTATGATGTATTATTTCTTTTAAAGCTGGGTGGAATGTACCCAGGTGTTTGCTAACGATTGTATTTTTAATGTAAGGATCATTGCTTTAAGAAAAAAACAAAACAAAACAACTGGGTAGAGATTAGGCTCAATTATCCAGACAGCTCTAATTTGCACAAGGGTGGAGTATTATTAGTCTCTTATCAAACTTCCCTGTTTTATTTCATTCATGGTATTTAACACGAGCTGAATTTATTTCACTTATTTACTTTTTTTTTTAAACTGCCTGTCTCCCTTCAATTAGAACATCAGGGCCATGAAGTAAGGGACTGTCTCTGAATGAGTATTTAGTATTAGGAGAATGACACATATCAAGCCTGCCAGAGGAAGTGGATATGTCAGAGCCTGCAGAGAAGCCCAGGCTATCTACTGACCATATATTCAAGAGCCAGTCTCTGTGGGGCACACACGGGGAAGACACAATGATAAATGGGTGGTACCCTCACCAGCCACAGCTAGGACTACATCAGTGAAGCTGGGAAGTGGGAGAGAAGAGAAAATTTTAAAATATATTTGGAGACAAAATTTCTGTTAACAAGATAAAGAAGCTTTGAACCTCTGGATTCTCTGCAGACACCTAATTAATTACCTAGCAAATCTTCTCTTGCAAGTTCCAACAGGAGTTTAAGGAGATGAACTTTCTAAAACCTAAAGCATATCACAATCTCTTTCCTCAGCCTCAGGTTTGGAAAAAGAACAGAAAACAGGGAAGAGGGAATGGAAAAGCAAGACAACACAACAAACATACTGCTTTTAACACAGTTTATGAATAATCCCAAGGAGGAGAAAGGCATGTCTGTAGTGTGATGAAGGCCACTGACTACTTTTAGGCAATTACAGCGCCTCCCCAAGAGGCTGTGTAGAGTAGGCTATGTGGTTCAGAGGATGGGCTCTGGGCCTGACTTCTTGGGCCTGAATTCTGACTCTATTTACTACCTGTGTAACCTTGGGCAGGTCATTTAATGGCTGTGCACTTGGGTTTCCCTAAATATAGAATGGAGGCTAATAACAGTACCTACCACTAAGGGGTGTTGTGAGGATTAAATGTTTGAATATATGTAAAGCTCTTAGAATAACAACAACAAAGACATAACAAGTACTCAATTAACAGTAGCTTTTAGTGTAATTATTCAACTGGGAGAGAGAGAGAGCACGAGCTTATGTTTTAATTCTTTGGAAAAACTGGAGCCCTGGATGACTAAACCATTAGCTAATGAAACAGAGACAACATGAAACAGGGAAAGCACTAGGCCACAAAATCCAACTGCTGCTGAAGGAGAGACTGCCGGTTATCTCCCTACACCCAGGCTCTCCCTCTTTTTTTTTGGCTGCTCTCATGGCATGCAGGATCCTAGTTCACCTACCAGGGATCAAACCTGTATCCCCTGCAGTGGAAGCCTGTAGTCTTAACTCCTGAACCACCAGGGAAGTTGCAGTCTCCTTCTCTTCTTTAGTAAAAGAACTTTGATTTTTGGCTGGGTACACTTCCAGCCAACCAGGAGACTACACTGCCAGCCTTCTCTGCAGCTAGGGTAGCCATGTGACTAAGTAGAGGTTTCTTTCTTTTTTTTTTTTAAGTAGAGGTTTCATGTAAAATCTTGAGGAAGTCTCTTTAAAAGTGTGAGGAGGACCCAGTCTGTCCTCTTCCCCTGTGATGCTGCCTGCTGATGCTCTAAGCAGCCATCCAGGAATGAGGCCACATCCTGGGATGTTGCAGTCATGAGCTGGAAGAGGTCCAGCACCTGCCCACGTGGTGGAGCGCCCACACTAGCCCTGGACTGCCTATTTCTGGACTGTGACACAAGAGAATCAAACATTATGTGGTTATCCCTCTGTGTCTGGTGGTTCATATTCACTCAATACTCAATGATACATCTAGATTCGGGAAGATTATTACTGTATGATCTCGGATAAACTAGGCTCTTTACATCTGTGTTTTCTCACCTGTAAAATGTGGGCAATAACTCATAGAGTTGTGAGAATCAAGTGAAACAACACATCCAAACAGTGCTATGCAGAATACTGATTTTTTATCAATGAAAATGGGAGAGGCATTCAAAAAAGGAAAAGCAGGTGATAATGATGGGTGACTAAGACTAATGATGGGTGATAAAGACTAAGAAAAGGATTTAAAAAAGGAATCTAAGAAAAGACATTCTGCTTATGAGAGTAGGAAATTTCTTTCAGAAGATGGTGAAAATTGACCTCTTTGGTAAGATAATACCTCGTATTGTGAATCCTGCTAAATATATTACTGGGGCTTCCTGGTGGCTCAGTGGTGAAGAATCCACCTGCCAATGCAGGTGGAGAAGATCCCCTGGAGAAGGAAATGGCAACCCATGCAGTATTCCTGCCTGGGAAATCCCATGGACAGAGGAGCCTGGCAGGCTACAGTCCATAGAGTTGCAAAGAGTCAGACACAACTTAGTGACTGAACATTATCAAATTATCTTGATAGGAATCTTGTAATTTTCCACTCTTTGGAGTCCACAATCTCTGATCCTGATTCATTTCTAATTAGATGACTTCTGCCCTTCAAATCCTAGTATCTCCCTTTCTAAATCCTTCCTGTGATTACCCCTCAACCTTAATAATCAGGTCATACTTCTTGATTTTACCACATAGCAGAGCTGTCCAAAAGAACTTCCAGCAATGATGGAAATTTTCCAAAGCTACTTTCGACAACACGATAGCCATTAGTTACATGCGGATTACTAAACACTTGAAAGATAGCTAGTATGACTAAAGAACTGAAGTTTAAACTTAAATTTTAACAATTTTAATTAATTAAAATAGATACACATAGCTAGTGACTCCTGTTATTGGACAGTGCCACCTATGGAGTGAGCTCTAGGAAAGAAAAGCAAATTGAATGTCATTTCCTCATTTCTATTTGATCTATCCCATTTCCTCTCAAGACCTACGTGAAAATGCTTTCTCTTAGCCTACTCCTGACAGCCGGTAAATTCTTGGGGAGTACCCTTCCCTATTTGGGATTTGGGTCAATTATCTTTTTTCCAGAAGAATACACAGATTTGTTCAAAATACATACACACACAGTCCTCAGTGAGACAGACATCCTTAGGGCAAAAGCTTACTGAATACACCAGAATAACTAGACCCATGGAATCTATCAGTTTTTTTTTTTTTAAGTAGAGGTTTCATGTAAAATCTTGAGGAAGTCTCTTTAAAAGTGTGAGGAGGACCCAGTCTGTCCTCTTCCCCTGTGATGCTGCCTGCTGATGCTCTAAGCAGCCATCCAGGAATGAGGCCACATCCTGGGATGTTGCAGTCATGAGCTGGAAGAGGTCCAGCACCTGCCCACGTGGTGGAGCGCCCACACTAGCCCTGGACTGCCTATTTCTGGACTGTGACACAAGAGAATCAAACATTATGTGGTTATCCCTCTGTGTCTGGTGGTTCATATTCACTCAATACTCAATGATACATCTAGATTCGGGACGATTATTACTGTATGATCTCGGATAAACTAGGCTCTTTACATCTGTGTTTTCTCACCTGTAAAATGTGGGCAATAACTCATAGAGTTGTGAGAATCAAGTGAAACAACACATCCAAACAGTGCTATGCAGAATACTGATTTTTTATCAATGAAAATGGGAGAGGCATTCAAAAAAGGAAAAGCAGGTGATAATGATGGGTGACTAAGACTAATGATGGGTGATAAAGACTAAGAAAAGGATTTAAAAAAGGAATCTAAGAAAAGACATTCTGCTTATGAGAGTAGGAAATTTCTTTCAGAAGATGGTGAAAATTGACCTCTTTGGTAAGATAATACCTCGTATTGTGAATCCTGCTAAATATATTACTGGGGCTTCCTGGTGGCTCAGTGGTGAAGAATCCACCTGCCAATGCAGGTGGAGAAGATCCCCTGGAGAAGGAAATGGCAACCCATGCAGTATTCCTGCCTGGGAAATCCCATGGACAGAGGAGCCTGGCAGGCTACAGTCCATAGAGTTGCAAAGAGTCAGACACAACTTAGTGACTGAACATTATCAAATTATCTTGATAGGAATCTTGTAATTTTCCACTCTTTGGAGTCCACAATCTCTGATCCTGATTCATTTCTAATTAGATGACTTCTGCCCTTCAAATCCTAGTATCTCCCTTTCTAAATCCTTCCTGTGATTACCCCTCAACCTTAATAATCAGGTCATACTTCTTGATTTTACCACATAGCAGAGCTGTCCAAAAGAACTTCCAGCAATGATGGAAATTTTCCAAAGCTACTTTCGACAACACGATAGCCATTAGTTACATGCGGATTACTAAACACTTGAAAGATAGCTAGTATGACTAAAGAACTGAAGTTTAAACTTAAATTTTAACAATTTTAATTAATTAAAATAGATACACATAGCTAGTGACTCCTGTTATTGGACAGTGCCACCTATGGAGTGAGCTCTAGGAAAGAAAAGCAAATTGAATGTCATTTCCTCATTTCTATTTGATCTATCCCATTTCCTCTCAAGACCTACGTGAAAATGCTTTCTCTTAGCCTACTCCTGACAGCCGGTAAATTCTTGGGGAGTACCCTTCCCTATTTGGGATTTGGGTCAATTATCTTTTTTCCAGAAGAATACACAGATTTGTTCAAAATACATACACACACAGTCCTCAGTGAGACAGACATCCTTAGGGCAAAAGCTTACTGAATACACCAGAATAACTAGACCCATGGAATCTATCAGAAAAAAAAAAAAAAGAAAAAACTCNCCTTCCCTATTTGGGATTTGGGTCAATTATCTTTTTTCCAGAAGAATACACAGATTTGTTCAAAATACATACACACACAGTCCTCAGTGAGACAGACATCCTTAGGGCAAAAGCTTACTGAATACACCAGAATAACTAGACCCATGGAATCTATCAGAAAAAAAAAAAAAAGAAAAAACTCCAGAGATGATTAATTCCCCCCAAAGCCCAGACCCTCTTTTTGGCTTTTTTTTTTAGTCTAAAGACATCTGAAGTTCAATTATCCTTCTTGATAAGTTCTTATGTATCCAATCTAAGTCTAGCATGTCCTTTTTAATTAAATAAAACAGGAGGAGAAACAGGCAAATTCTGCTCCAAGGCAAAGATCAAACTAAAAGAAATGGCCTGAAGCAAGACTGCTGACCACAGAAGGCATGGTACAGCAAATAAAGCTGTCAAAATAAGCAATCTGTCAACCTGAAGAATTAGTGTCTTCATGATGGGGATGGGAAGTTGGTTAAAATAATACCACAGGTGATTTAACTCAGAGAAGGATGGAATACTTTTTCCACAATGCTAACCCAATCCCATAAAGGACTGAGGGGTCAACACTCTACTGGCCTGATCCATCTGTGTGGACAGCCCTAGACATTTCTAACTACGGTCTATGAATCTCAGCTGAGGAGTGGGCAACTTCTTTTAGGATTTATACTGCAGCCAGGCGGACAGACAGGGCAGAGAAAAAGCTCTAGAAGCAGAGGGTACTAGACAGATGTTTTTCTAGCTCGAAAGACACACGTTAGAACAAACACCCTGACCCTGATGACCCCTCCAGGTTGCTGCTCAGGTGCTCGTGTTTCAGATGTGAAAAAAAGTGTAATTTCTTCAAACTCCTTGATGTGAAGCCAAGAAAGGATGTGACAGTACTCGCTGCAGATTTCCCTCAGAGGCAAACCAGTGCGACCTTTTTTTCAAATGCAAATTGGCTTACTCACTGTAGCTGTCAGGTTTCTTGGGGAGGAGTTTAAAAGGAAAGGCAACACTCCCCTCGGACTGATCTGAGGAGTATGGGTGACCTTGATTAAGTGAGAAGGGACAAAGGACACCTGGAGAATGGCCCCAGGAAGCAGAATGCTCCACCAGGACTGGCCTGGGCAGAACTTGATGGGAGGTGGGAATTTCTATTTCTGGGGATTCTTGCTTGAGTTGAACCACCTTGATTTCAGCAGCTCCTTCCCTCTTACATTGGCTCAGGTATTCACTGATAACAGAACAGAATCTGAAAGTCCCCTTCCTAGACCTCCAGGTCACTTCTCTTGTCTCTATAGCAGGAGTGCCTGTAACTGTGTCATCCAGCTATGGCCCACTGACTGGCTCTTACTCACTACGGAAGTATTTATCAAGCCCCCGTGAAATCCTCAGCACTACACAAGACGCCTGGGGGATGTCCAGAAGAGAGTGGTTTCAAGGAGTTCAGTGTGTAGTCTTTTTCTGTTTTTAAAAGAAAGACTATTTATTTATTTTTGGTTGTGTTGGGTCTTAGTTGCAGAGTGTGGGCTCAGTAGTTGCAGTGTGCAGGCTTAGTCGGCCCGTGGCATGTGGGATCTTAGTCCCCCTACCAGGGATGGAACCCCCATCCCCTGCACTGAAAGGCAGATTCTTAACCACTAGACCACGAGGGAAGTCCCGGTGTGCAATCTTAAAGGTAGATGCAGGCAGAAAGAGGTGAAAGATAACCCAAGACAACTGTGTCCACATTCAGAAAGTACCCCCAGTCTTTCTGAGGACTGTTATATCACAACATGGAAACATAATTATTTCACAAGAGGTTGGGGGGGAAAGGCTGGAATTTCAGAAATGAGAGAAAAAACGTGGGGTAAGGGCAGGTAGTTGGGATTAGTGGAAATGCCAGAGTGGATGCTTTAGACTCAAATAGAAAGGCCAGGAAAAGGAGGCCTGGAAATTCAAACATGCCTAGATTAAGGAGCCTGTCCCCATCTACAGGAAGTTTATCTCTTACATCTAAATAGTCATGTTTTAAAATCAACAAGTTTGCTGGTTTCAGCTGCCACTGACCGGAACCCCCAGTGGCTCTGGCCCACAGTGTAGACAGACTGTGCCCAGCCGGACTAGCTGAAGACATGCAGCCGGAAGTCAGCCAGCCAGCCTGATCCCTCCCAGCTTCGGGAGGAGTTTGAGCAAAATGCTACCCAGCTACGGTGAGTAGACAGAAGGTTTAACCCTAAACAGCATAGGACCATCTGTGGAGGACAGCCTCTCCATCAGCAGATTCAGAGAGTAAGTGGTCTAGGACCCAAGGGGACTCCAGGAATGAGAACAGAAATCTACCAGCAAGTTTAGCAGGACCTTTGGTCCCTTCCTGTCCACTGCAGTTGCTTATTCACGTTCACAGTCACATATTTTAAAATTTTGATATAATTATCTCCTAGAAATTACTGTATGTAGCCTCTTGGGATCTAAGGCAATTAAGTGAAGATAAATTTCTTTCATGGAGCAAGCTGTCAAAGGATGAAGCAATTTCATTCCCCATTTGAAGTGGAAGCTTTGGGTCATGCATGGTTTATTTGAAACAATGCCATCACCTAAAGCTGCTGATCTTATCTCTAACTCCGTTCTCCATTTCAAACTGCTGGAGATATGTAGCGTGGCACTGCCTAAAGTTATGACATCTGGCTCAAGGCCAGCAACAAAACAAGCCAGCTCCTCTTCTATAGATTGCAAGCTTAAGAGGACAAAAATAATATTAAAGCAAGATAATTTTATAGGTGAAGTATGTTAAACCCTAAAAAGGGGAGATCTTCCCAGGGTATTGGGTGTGACTATAGAAGCACCCAACCAGTGGGGAAGTGACTGAAGAATCAGACAGGAATGCCCCCCAAAGGGGGTAGGGTGAAATATACACCAAAGATCTAGATTTTTCTCTTCTGGGAGAAAGAGAAACAAACCAAAGAGAAACTGAACCAAACAAATAGTGGGGTCTATTTCATGAAACTGCCTGATAGATTGGAAAGCATACCAGGCCGAGAATCAAATCCAGCCCAGGGTTCTAATTCCAGCACTGTAAGACTATGCGTGAGATTCAGGGGAAAGTTCTCATTAACTTTTTCTTCTGAACGGCAGCTGGTACTTTATTTTTAAAAATTCTTCATGACCATGTATTATTTATTTTATGACATACAGTCAATGTGCTATCTACGTTGCAGAATTCAAACTTTATTTTTAAGCCACTGAAACTTTCTTCAGGTAGAATCACTGCAGGTCAGACCACGTCTGAGCACTGCTCTTTTTTTTAATAGGAACCTTGGAAAGCAGAGCTTGTCAGTGCGTTAGAATCACCAGAAGAGCTGGCTACTATGGATTGCTAGGCTCTACCCTCAAAGTTTCTGATTCACAGATGTGGAGGAAGACCTAAAACGTTACCTACCAAACCTGTTCCCAGGTGCATCTCACAATGCTGGTCCAGCAACACAATTTGACAACTAGGGATATAGAGGAATCTGCCCAGGAAGAATGACCTGGGCTTGGAGTGTCTACTATGGAAGCCACTGGTCACATGTGGCTATTTCAGTTTAACTAAAACTAAATTGTCTGTTTCTCGGTCACACTTCAAATAGTCAATAGTCACACATGGCTAGCGGCTACCATATAGGATGGCAAGGAAATAAATTTTTCTGCACCATCATCAGAAGAAATTCTATTTGATCATGCTGGTTAATAATCTACTTGATTGCACTGGTGAAATGTTTACCTGAGAGAAAAGAAAATTTAAGGAAAATTTTAAGTACATTAAGATGCGTCAGACATAAGAAAAAAAAAAGGCGCTGTGATTCTGAGTCTAAAACCAGTAAGTGGGAGTTATGGAAAGGCAGACTGTGTTCAGTTTGAGAGAGAACTTTTTAATAGTGACTGTCTCATGACACAGTAAACTCTTGGAAGTATCTGAAGCAGAAGCTATGAGGACCCGGGGAGACAATTTCTTATTTAGGTAGAAGACTAACTGTGATGTCAGTTCTAAGGGGCCTCCCAATTCCATGTTTCTTTTGTAATCTGATCTAATTTTATAATTACTATCATGGCAAACCAATCCTTCTTGCATCTGGGACAGTTTTCTAAAGTATGTACTTGTAGAAGGAACTTCCTTTATTAGGGTGTTTCGGTGATAAAATGTCCCAGTTTTTATTGTTTAAAAATGTTTTTATGGGAATTTCCCCACAGGCCAGTGCTTGGGACTCCATGCTTCCAATGCAGGGGCATAGGTTCAATCACTGGTCAGGGAACTAAGATCCCATATGCCGCACAGCACGGCTCCCTCCCCCACCAAAGGCTTTTACAATACCAACGTACAAATAACAAAAGAAAAAAAAACAGATGAACTGAATTTCATCAGAATTAAAAATTTCAAGAAAATGAAAAGACAGTCACCTCACAGAATGGGAGAAAATACTGGCAAATTACATATCCAATAATGGATTTTTATCCAGAACATTTAAAGAACTTCTACAACTCAAGAAAAGACAAATGATCCAATTTTTAAAATAGGCAAACTATCTGAATACACATTTCTCCACTTTAATAAAATCTTTACAAAGTTATTTCACAAACCTGATCTTTTATTCTCACAAAAGCTCGAGTTGAGAGAGCAGTTGTAGGTTTCCTAGTTTTAGTGAAAAAGAAACAGATGCCCAGAGAGGTTATATAAACTGTCCAAGGCAATACAACCAGCCTGTGGCAGAGTTAGAATCAGAGCCCACACTGACTCTTTTTCTTTTTTTATTTGACCTTTTGAACTGTGGGATCTTAGTTTCTCAACCAGGGATTGAACCTGGGCCACAGCAGTGAAAGTGCCGAGATCTAACCAGGGAATTTCCATGACCCTTTCTTTATTCCATCCTGCCTTCCTTTGCCTCAAAGAGAAAAAAAGTTAATGCTCAGGCAGCCCAAGGCCAATCAAGTGAGAAAGTGGGAACTATGTTTTTTAAATGCATACAGTAAATAAGTATGTGAAAAGGTGCTCAACATCATTGCTCAGTGTGGAAAAGTAAATCAAAACCATGCTGAGTTGTCCCTTCACATCCACTAGGACAGCTAACTTCAAGTAAATAGAAAATAACAAGTGTCAAAGATGTGGAAAAATTAGAAGCCTTGTGCATAGCTGGTAGTCATGTAAAATATAATAAAATATGTAATGTAAAATATAATAGTTGTGGAAAGTGGTATGGCAGTTCCTCAAAAAATTAAACAAGATGACTATTAAACAAGTGGAATCCAGTGATTCCACTTCTGGGTGTATACCCAAAAGAAGTTAAAGCACAGACTTGAATAGATATTTGTGTTATCCAGCATCTATTTACAGCAGCCAAAAGGCGGATGGAAGTGACTCAAGTGTCTATCCACAGGTGACTGGATAAACATGTAGAGTATATATGCAATGGAGTATTATCCAGCCTTTAGAAAGAAGTACATGTTCACATGGGCTGCAACAGGATGAACCTTGAAGACGTTATGCTAAGTAAAATAAGCCAGTCTCAGAAACACAAATACTGTATGATAACACTTTATATGAGGCTCAGAGAGTAGTCAAATTTAGAGACAGAAAGGAAACTGGCAGTTGCCAGAGGTTGGGAGGAGGGAGAAATGGGGAGTTTTAGTGTTCAATATATAGAGCTTCAGTTGGGGAAGATGAAAAAGTCCTGGGATGGAGGATGGCGATGGATGAAAAATCAATATGAATGGATTTAATGCCACAGAACTGTAAACTTTAAAAACGGTAAGTTGTATACTATGTATATTTTAACAATTATATTTTAAAAAAATGGGATGTGACTCTTTTAAAAAGTAAGATTCTAATTAGAAGAAAGCCACCCTTCCTAGCTCCTCACCCTCTTGAAAAGTCTGGTATAAGGATTTTCCAGCTTCTGGTACTGATAACGTAAGGAAGAACCAATTAAAGTGATCAGTGAGCCAAAGGCTGCCGTGGAAGCCTGGTCCCTTCAGAGCAAAACACAACCTAGGCAGGCTGGCAGTTACTCCTTGACTGCGTGGTCTGATTCTCAAGGCCAGAAACGATCCTCGGCTCCATCTGTGTGGGATTCTGAGATCAAAGAAGGAACACCGGTACTACTTCAGGGGTCTGCTTACAGGTTAGGCCCCCAGGAAACAGAGTTGACTCTCAGTCCTAGAAGGCTCAAACTTGCCTTATACCAAAGTGCAAGTCAGTGGCAAAGCACCAATTCTAGCACTGAAGTTACACAGCCACAGGACTCTAATGTTCCTACAGGGAGAATCCTGCTTATGTTTTGTAATCCTTAAAGGCAGAACTGCCTGCTCTTTAATGTTCAGGTTAGCCTGAGGGCTAGAAAGAAGACAGGTTGGATTCTGGGAAAACTGTCTTCCTGGGCCAGACGCAGCCATGCTCTTGAGGTTCCAACTTGAATGCCTCGGACAGATGTCTTCACTGTGTTCATTAGGATCCCCCAAGGAATATAGCTGTGTCCCTACCTCTCAAGGGGTCAGCTGACCTTTCAGAGGGTTGTTTCCTTGATTCCACGGATGTGATCAAAACCAACTCTGACGGCCATCTTGAGATGTTTTTTATATTGCACTTGCTGTTCCCAGAGTTGAATCTTGAGTTGATTTTTCCAGAAGGCAAATTACTACAGATCTCTATCCACAAGAAGTGGATGTAACTCTGAAGTAATAAGAGAATGAATGCCATGCGAAGTCACTTCAGTTGTGTCTGACTCTTGGTGACCCCATGGACTGAGGCCCCCAAGCTCCTCTGTCCATGGGATTCTCCAGGCAAGAATACTGGAGTGGGGCGCCATTTCCTTAAAGTAATAAGACATGTCTTTAAAAACCACAAATGAGTATCAGAGTAATGAGTATACTTGGGAGTCACACCTTATACTGAGGCTGTGAAGTACTCTTTCCCCTATCTCCCAAGCCCAGATCTCACTTGTATGTGGAGGAGGTGTGTTTTTTGTTCTGTAATATCCGTAACCCAGCTGTGACACTTCCTTCCACCTCTACCTGTACATCTGTTTCCTACAGAGTGCTGCTGCCTCAAGTGAGATGCGTGAGGCTTCTGTAGATGCTGGGGAACAAGATGGAACAAAAATGCTTCACACCTGGCTCCCAAATTACAGGCACGCTGGACTGGGGCCAACATAAGCTGGCACAGCACCAGCTGAAATGGACATCAATTAAGGAGGCTGTCATCCTTCAAGACTGCGGGGTCTTTTTTCACTCCACGATCCACACTGCTCCACAAACCAGCCACGGCACCGCTGGTAGAGTTTTCCAGATGGGATCATTTCCCTCAGATTCCATACTTGCAGATTTATGGCAGGACTTGTTTTTAACCCCTCCCTTTGTTTTTAAAGCCCGAACATTTTATTTCACATATGCGTGAGGCTTCTGTAGATGCTGGGGAACAAGATGGAACAAAAATGCTTCACACCTGGCTCCCAAATTACAGGCACGCTGGACTGGGGCCAACATAAGCTGGCACAGCACCAGCTGAAATGGACATCAATTAAGGAGGCTGTCATCCTTCAAGACTGCGGGGTCTTTTTTCACTCCACGATCCACACTGCTCCACAAACCAGCCACGGCACCGCTGGTAGAGTTTTCCAGATGGGATCATTTCCCTCAGATTCCATACTTGCAGATTTATGGCAGGACTTGTTTTTAACCCCTCCCTTTGTTTTTAAAGCCCGAACATTTTATTTCACATTACAGTTTTATCTTTAATTGAAGCTATTCGTCCTTTAGGAAAGTGGGAAATTTGTACCTACATGAGCAGGAAAAGTTTTGCGCTTTCCTAAAAGATGCTTTGTTTACAAAAAGGCATTCAAATAATTGAGATTAGTAAAGGGTCAAAAATTCTTCTCTGTACACATCACTCCTACTGGGGTCAGAAGCCAGAGAGCCTTGACCAGACTGCATTATCCTGGAAAAATGGGCAGACCTCTGAGGCTAAAGCAGGCCTCCTCCGGCCATCACATGCAGTATCAGCGAGCCATCTCGTGTGCATAAAGAAACTCTGCTAGTGGCAGTGTCTGGCTAGTGGCAGTGTTGTTTAAGAAAAACACCTTTTTCAAAAATGTGTTTTTTGACTGTGCCACGTGGCATGCGGCATCTGAGTTCCTCAACCAGGAGATGAACCCCTGCAGTGGAAGTGCAGAGTCCTAATCACTGGACTGTCAGGGAATTCCCAGAAAAACACCTTAAGAATGTCAGCAATTAAAAAAGGGACAAGACTCCACATCGAACCTCTTCTTGACTTCTGTCCAAAGGGGCAGAACATATTTCCTCCTCCATACCTAAGCAGGCTGCCCGGTGGAAGGAATTCCATGCAACATGAAAGAGCCCCATGATAAATAAATATCTCATCCACATTTAATGTATGTTCTGAGAACCGAATTCCACTGCCCCAGGGGGCGGCCTGTTGCTGCCAATTTGCTTCTCATGGCAGAAGCCTGAGTGGCAGAGCCCTGCTTAGGCGCTGCCGATGCTTGTTTGGAAAAGAGGCCAGCTGGAGATGAAAGAAGCTCTTCAAAGTGGGTGACTCCTCGGAGGCTATCACTTTAGGGCTTGGGAATGATTACTTATCAAAAACTCTTTCAGTCTGGAATAGACTCTGGTGAGAAGCTGGCCTGCCCTCTCAGGCGTTCTGTTGCTGTTTGCGGGGCTGGAGGGGGCCTCAGTGGGGCTGAAGTGATGGGAGGAACTGAAGAATCCCACTGAAGCCAAAAGCCCAGAATCCACACCATAGGTGGGGACAGGAGAGAGGAGAAGGAATTAATGAAAGCTTCAGACATCTGTCTGCACAACTCAGTCCTGGGGCACTCCTTTCCCCCCTTCTTGTATTTTAGACAAACAGCTTCAAAAGGGGTGGTCCTCACATCTTTCTGCTGACGAAGGTCTCAATTTCCTTACTTTCTTCTACAAGAGAGCCTGAAACCTCTAACACTCAGCATTTAATCAGTCAAAACCTTAAGTCTCTGAAGTGAAGAGACAAGCCACAGGCTGAGGGAACATACGGGCAACATATATATCTGACAAAGAACCTGCAATGAGAATACATAAAAACCTCTCGAAACTCAGTAAGAAAACAAACATTCCAACTTAAATATAGGCAAAAGATCTGAAGACACTCTACCAAGCACAAGAAAAGATGCTCAACGTCATTAGCTATTTGAGAAACGCAAATTAGAACTGCAATGGGATACCTGTTGGAATGACTAAAAACAAAACAAAACAAAACAGCAGTACCAGGTGCTGGCAAGGATGTGGGGAAACTGGAATTCTTGTATGTGGCTGGTGGGAACACAAAATGGTACAGCCACTCTGCAAACAGTCTAGTAATTTCTAACAAAGGTAAACCTACACTTAACAAATGACCCGTCCATTCACTCTGAGGTATTTTCTCAAGAAAAATGAAAACTTAAGTCCACCTAAAAACCTATATATGAATGTCTGTAGCCACTCTATCCACAGGTACCAAAAGCTGCAGACAAGACAAATGCTGATCAGGTGGTAAGTAGATAAACTGTGGTATATCCACACAATGGAACCCCACTTGTTGCAACAACAACAACAATGAATTATTGACACAGGAGACAACATGGATGGGATGACTCTCAAATGCTTTATGCTATGTGACCGAAGTCAATTCAAAAAGCTAATTATTGTATGGTTTTCTCATTATAAACAGCTGTTTTATAGATGTCTATAAAACAAAAATCAAATTAAAGGTGGAAACATAACCTAAGAACTTCTGTTGTTTAAAACAAGTAAGAAAATCTGGTTTGGGAAACTTCATTTGTGGTCTTTGTTTCCCCTCAATGGGTCTTAGAGATGCTAATAAGAGTATTAGAATAATTAATGTCAACAACAATAAAAAAAGAGGAAGTCTAGCTGCTATTTCCAACAGGGTAAAACTTTTAAAAGGGATTATCTCAAATTAATAAAGAAATCTTTAGGTGGTTATTTGAAACAGAATAAAATGGACATTTATGTGATTAAAACAAGATTTTTACATTATTGCACACCCTAAAGTTAAATGGGAGAACCTGCTTTTCTCAGTGGCGCTAGTGGTAAAGAATCCACCTGCCAACACAGGAGACAATAGACATGGGTTTGATCCCTGGGAAGATCCCCTGCAGGAGGAAATGGCAACCCACTCCAGTATTCTTGCCTGGAGAATCCCATGGGCAGAGGAGTCTGGCAGGCTACAGTCCATAGGGTCGCAAAGAGTCGGATATAACTGAAGCGACTTAACACAAAATTAAATGGGCATTCTATGGTTTTTTAATATGACATTCTGGAAAAGGCAGTCATAGGGAGAGTAGAACACGAGAGGGTGCCAGGCACTGGGAGTCTGATTGCATGAGGGAGTATTTTGGGGGTGATGAAAATAGCCCATATCTTAATTGTAGTGGTGGTTCCATGACTGTATGTTTGTCAAAACTGTGTAACAAAGAGTGGATTTTCATGTATGTAAAGAAACAAATCTTGGTCTCTGGGGAACGGGATGAACTTGAGGAATTCCACTCCATGCTGTAAGTGGGCTTACCTGGGGATGTAATATAGCTAGATTGTGACAGGGTTGACACTTTCACCTTGAGAATGGAGGCAACAATGAAACAGACCTATACTGGTACTTCCCTGGTGGTCCAGTGGTTAGGACTCTGCGCTTCCAAGGCAGGGGCACAGGTCCAACCCCTGACCAGGGAACTAAGATCCCACATGCCGCATGGTGTGGCCACAACATTTTTTTAAAGACCTATATTTCTGTTGAAATAAAAGGAATTTTATACCATTTGTCCCCCAGACTTTTCACAGTTACAGAGACAATGCAATCTTCCATATGCAGATTAAAAGATACCAAGTCCCAGCTTGGTTTTCCTCCTCCCCTTTCATTTCCTGTTTCATCTGGGCAGAGGTCTCTGTTTCTGCAAAGGGCAAAGTGTATGCAAGTTTAAAAATCATGGGGAAAATCAGAGGCTTAAGTTAACTGGAAGCCTCTTAGCCNCAGCTTGGTTTTCCTCCTCCCCTTTCATTTCCTGTTTCATCTGGGCAGAGGTCTCTGTTTCTGCAAAGGGCAAAGTGTATGCAAGTTTAAAAATCATGGGGAAAATCAGAGGCTTAAGTTAACTGGAAGCCTCTTAGCCTGAATGGGTTAGTGAGCACAGACCCAAATAAAAATAAATTCCAAAACATTATTTTCTAAAATAGTAAACAAACATTTGCCAAGATCTAATTACAAGAATTCTCCAAGAAATCCTTGTCACGTTGCCAGTGAGTAAAGTTAATAAGTCTTACAAGTATACCTGTTACTAAACAACAACATAACTGTAATAATAAAGTTTCTTTTAATATCATGATGATCTAATGATGAAATTACGGGCATCTTCAAAGGTGCAATATTTTGAAAGAAAGATTATACTCCTTATTACAGGACCACCGGGAGTGAGAAAGTCGAATGGATAAAGGTGTGTGTTAGTTACAGCGGTACCTGGAGAGTTGTGAAAGCAGTTAGTTTGAAGAAGGGACTACATTTCCACTTTCATTTTAGTGGCTTATTTTCACACCTCTGCTTCACGGCTTATTCCTTCTAGTACTTCTTGGGTGCTTCAGGTTCTAACCTGAAGGAAGGAAAGGGTACTTGGAAATAACAGCTAAGCTAGAAACTCTCTGCCCCTACCTTCGAAGAGCACAGGCCTGTAAGCATATGCATACACACAAATGCAGAGAAAAGGGCTTTTTCATTTAAATGGAGGAAGCTGCCATGTCTACCTCTATAAGCAAAAATATTAATCATCCACCGTCTGGTTTTAATCCACACGCTCCTGATCCTGCATCTGAATGTATTGTTATCAGGGGAAGGAGCATTTCTGCTCAATCTTATTCACCAGCCAAAAACCTGAAAATGGGAAAACCACATTGGTGGAGTGCCTTCTTGGGGACCCAGAGAACTCTGAGCTGATGCTTTTTTTATTGTTTTCTTTCTTAAAAAAAAAAAAAAAAGATGAACAAATGTGAATTTCAGAGGGTCTGGAGGGGGAAAAAAGAAACAGCTCAAGTTACAGGTCCCTTGTCTCTTGGATTGACACTATCCTCGGGGGAATTAGCACTTTCCTTTCTGTATTTCCCAAAGGGGCTCCACCAAGCCACCTGATTGACATCAGCCTGTCAGAGGCACCCAGGTGCATCCCTTCCGAGTATTTACAAATGAAATGGCAAGCCCAAACAGCCAGTCTTTGCCTCTGGTCTCCATTCTTCTGGTCTGTGCTCTGCTGGCAGTAAAAGCAGGGACTAAAAGGGCGTCTGTGTGAGTCTAAGCATGCTTCTCCCACTGTCTGCGCTGAGACCCTTCCCTCCGGTCAGGCTGTCCCTAAAAGGGGTCTCCAAGCCAATACGTGGGCTTGAGGGCCTTCGAAGCCATTATGTCACCACCCTTGCAGTCTCACTCCCAACTGAGAATGGGGCCACCCGTGACACAAAACTCTGGCAAGATCAGGGGACTAGGCAAGAGCAGAAGAAACCACAATACGCCGGAGACTCCCAGGAGAACAATGACTAGTGCTGGTAGGAACAGACTGACAGAGCAGACAGACTCTAACCAGGCCTCTCTCTGTTTTCGATGCAACACAAATGTTTTCCATTAGGAGTTCCTTGCCCCACAAACACTCATACATGCGGCTATGAAATCCACATACTTAACTTCTGGCACTCTGACCCCACTACCTCTCCTGTTCCTCTGGAACAGAGCAAAGTGGAGAGTGAAGAGATTCCAAAATTCCCAGGACAAAGGTAAGGTGGGGAAGAGAATCAGAATAAGCAGCATGCTAAGTACCATCTAACATGAGTGTGACTGAGCGGGCTAAAGGGAAGAAGGGAGGAAACCAGGCCTTTTCTTTTGCCAAGAGAGAAACAAGTCCGGTCGAGCTCTGGCTCTCATTGGTTGGCTCCCAGGCTTTCAAGCTTAAAGTCTGGCTTTACTTTCTAGTAAAGTCTGCAGCTGATCATCATTGGGAGGTGTCAGTCGCCATTAAAAGCAAAGCAGGCAAAACCCTCTGAAAACTCATTACAAAGTCTGTGAAACTCTAGTATTAAGCAGTCAAGGAACACTGGCTGATCAGTACGCCATACTTCAATGCTCAGCATCAGCTGAGTAGGGCAGTTGTGAGAAGAAGCTGAACTAGAAACCTTAAGCCATCAGTAACAAACCTCCCACCATCTGCAGAATCAGGTCCAGGTTCACTTCTCCTCACAGTCACAGAGGTGGTGAGATGTGGATGTCAGACTAATTAACCTCTTCCCTAAAAAACAAAAGACAACAACAACACAAGGGAAAAAAAAGGAAACAAAATACCAGGGAAAATAAGCCACAAGTAAGTAAGAATTTGAAGAAATAAAATAAAAAGAAGGCTGAAAAGGAGGGAAAAAGTAAAAAGTTAAAACGGCATGTAAGAAAGAAAAGGAAATCCCCTATTCAGGCAGCTCTGGAGTTCCCTAATTGCACAAGAGCAAAGGTCAACCCCCCAGCGTGGACGCCTTGCTAAGCAACTGCTCAACCTACACTCCTTGTGCAATTCCGACCTTTTAAAGCTTTTGCTGCACATATGAAAACCACGTTTCCCACTGCCCTCTAGAATTAAGAACAGTTTCTCATTTTTCTCTTCTTCACTTTAGAGGGGGCTGTGTCCATGAGCAAAAAAAATAAAACCCAACTATTGCTAGATAAGCATTCACTACAAATGAGGTTTTACATTGTTTCATCTGCTTACTTCTGAGTTTACTGGTAGTTGAGAAACATTTGGATTTTTTCCTTAGGCAGCTAAAGATTCATTTTTTCCTGCCACAGACGATAGTGATATCACAAAAAATTGTCCACAAAATCATCAAACCTTTCAAAAATCTTTGTTCTAAGCGACTGCAGTTCTGGAAGATATGCAGCAGTTAGAAGTGGCGTTTTTTTCTTTACAGCCAAAATTCCAACAGAGGCCTGCGTAGCTCACAGCGTAGCTTGCTAATCACAAACTTTTCTTTTCCGAGAAATCAAGTTAAACAGTTAATAAGAACAATAGTCGGTATACACCAAGATGAAGAAAGCATAACAAGAAAACCCAGTGGCCACACAGAAAAAGACAGATATGACTCTCTAAAAATTTTAGTCATACATTGTAAAAAATATAAACAAGATTATAAAACACATTACAAATCAGGAGAAAATATCTGCAACATATAAAACTACCTACAGTGTATTAAGGACTCCTGCATATCATACAGGATAATAAAAAACATGAAAGTGGGCATGGTCATAAATATATATATGTGCAAGTCAGAGAAGAAGAAATATAAACATACCATAAATATACAGAAAGATTCTTTATTCCACTAGTAAACAAGTGCTAGTCAAAGTGAGATACATTTTTAAACCTAGAAAATAAGCAGAAATTGAAATATAATAATAAAGAGTATTGGTGAGAGTATGAAGAAACAATGTGTATAGTGTTAATAGGAGTGTCAACTGGTATGGTCACTTTGAAGAGAAATTTGGCAGTATTTGTCAACATAGTAATATGTATCCATTTTTTGACAAAGCAGTTCCACTTGTAGGAATCTATTCCAAAGAAACAGTCCTGTAAGTATACAGAGACTTAATGCAAGCATAATTAAGTTCATTTCAGCACTGTATGTAATAACAAAAATTGGACATAATTCAGTTATCATCTGAAAGAGAGATAAATATACCTATATAATCAAACATGATGCAACTTGAAAAATGGTATAGATTTATATGAACTGATGTAGAAACAGTTCGAGATATTTTGAAAACAAAAAATACTGATAATATATAGATAGCATGAATTTGAAATTTATTAGAAAAATCAACACTCTGCTACTAAACTGCTAATAAAAATCATCTTTTGAACAGAGGAACTTATATTCTCATGTTCTATTAGTCTATATTATTTTAATATTATTGCAGAGAGCATCAACTACTTTTGTAATTAGAAAGTAAAGACAGGAGCTTCCCTGGTGGCTCAGCGGTAAAGAATCCGCCTGCCAGTGTAGGAGACATGGGTTCAATCCCTGGTCCGGTAAGAGTCCACACGCCACAGGGCAGCTAAGCCTGTGCGCCACAACTATCTAAAGCCTGTGCTCGAAAGCCCGGGAGCCACGACTACTGAAACCCATGTGCCCTAGAGCTCAAGCTGCGCAACAAGAGAAGCCACCTCTATGAGAAGCTCGTGCCCTGAACTAGAGAGCAGCCCTCGCTCCCTACAACCAGAGAAGAGCCCTTGCCCACCCCACCTAGAGAAAAGCCTGTGCAGCAACAAAGACCCAGCACAGCCATAACTAAGTAAGTAAATCTACACAGTAAAAAAAAAAAGTAAAGACAGTCCATCTTATTTTTCCGAGCACGATGGTAATGGACTAGTCCTCACCCCATAAACAGCTCTAAAATATATAAGGCAACTATTTTTAGGCAGTGCTCAACAGGCAGTGCCAGGCATTGATCCCTGAGGGAAAAGAAACTCATGAAAAGAGCCTGCAATCACTCCATCCTCTGCTTGGGGATAATTTTCCAACCATGACACAGAAAGCTGAATCCCAAGGATACTATGATTGTCCCGAGGAGCTGAGGAGACAGAGAACGGAATTTGAGGCAGCTGAAAGGGCTGAATCTGCGAGTAAGGAAATGAACAGAAGGAAGCTGTGCAAAGAAAGGGCTTGAAGTCCACGTGAGAGTCCTCACTGCACAAGTACGTGAAGGCTCGACTGTACATACATAGGCCAAGATGACCAGGGCTTACCAGATGGCAGCCGCTCCAGGGCTACAAGTGGGAAAGAAAGCTATTAGAGGTGGTGGCTCAGGGGTAAGGAATCCACCTGTGATGCAGGAGATGCAGGTTCAAATCCCTGGGTCAAGCAGATCCCCTGGGGAAGGAAATGACAGTATTCTTGCCTGGGAAATCCCATGGACAGAGGAGCCTGGCAGCTTACAGACCATGGATCGCAAAGAGTCAGATAGGACTTAGCGACTAAACAACAACAACACCCCTTGAAAACCAACCGAGATTCCGGAGAGGCCACAGTCTAGATTTAGACCTAACCTGAATGTGCACTAACTGTTCCTGAAACCCAGCCTAGAGCAAAACTGGCAGAGGAGATGCGGCTTGGAAGCTGACTGTCACCAAGTTAGTGGGGCTTGAGAAACATCCGAGGTTCCGACACAGCTGGACTAATAATGTATAAAAGCTAATCCTATACCAGTTCAAGAGGATCAACCAGTAATACAACTGCCTCTTAAAAAAGAACCACAAAGAATACTCTGCAGAGGAAGGTAACAAAGTCCAGAATCTCTTTAACAAATTATCCGCAATGTCCAGTGATTTTAAACAAAAGAAAATATTCACAGGACAAAAATCTCGTAAGGCTTTGTGTCCAGAGTCTAGAAAGAACTTTTACAACTCTATTAGAAAACAATTTTTAAAAATGGGCACGAGATTCGGACACTTCTCAAATGAAGATCTATGAATTGATAATGAAAAGCTCACCATTAGGAAAACACCAACTAAAATTAAAATGAGATACATGAGAATGGCTAAAATCATAAAAACTAGAAATACAAATGTCAGCAATGATGCAAAGCAACCAGAACTCTCATCCATTGCTAGTGGGAGTAAAATGGTGCAACCACTTTGGAAAATAATTCGGGAGTTTAAGAAAGTCATTTATACTCTTTCCCGGCTGGAACCATGGAGGGTGCAGAAGAGAAGAAAAAGAAGGTTCCTGCTGTGCCAGAAACNAAAGAATATGTTTAATAAGTCTCAGGGGAAACTTCCTCTTTCCCGGCTGGAACCATGGAGGGTGCAGAAGAGAAGAAGAAGAAGGTTCCTGCTGTGCCAGAAACCCTTAAGAAAAAGCGGAAGAATTTCGCAGAGCTTAAGATCAAACGACTGAGAAAGAAGTTTGCCCAAAAGATGCTTCGAAAGGCAAGGAGGAAGCTTATCTATGAAAAAGCTAAGCATTACCACAAGGAATACAGGCAGATGTACAGAACTGAAATTCGAATGGCTAGGATGGCACGAAAAGCTGGCAACTTCTATGTACCTGCGGAACCCAAATTGGCGTTTGTCATCAGGATCAGAGGTATCAACGGTGTGAGCCCAAAGGTTTGGAAGGTGCTGCAGCTCCTTCGCCTCCGGCAGATCTTCAATGGCATCTTTGTGAAGCTCAACAAAGCATCAATTAATATGCTGAGAATTGTGGAGCCATACATTGCATGGGGGTACCCAAATCTGAAGTCTGTAAATGAATTGATCTACAAGCGTGGTTATGGCAAAATCAACAAAAAGCGAATTGCCCTGACAGACAATGCATTGATTGCTCGATCTCTTGGGAAATATGGAATCATCTGCATGGAGGATCTGATTCATGAGATCTATACCATTGGAAAACGTTTCAAAGAAGCAAACAACTTCCTGTGGCCCTTTAAATTGTCTTCTCCACAAGGTGGAATGAAGAAAAAGACCACCCATTTTGTAGAAGGGGGAGATGCTGGCAACAGGGAAGACCAGATCAACAGGCTTATTAGAAGGATGAACTAAGGTATCTACCAGGATTATTTTTGTAATCTGGTTAATAAACAATTGAAACAAATTGAAAAAAAAAAAAAAGTCTCAGGGACGTAATGTATAGATAGCATAGTCAGTAATGTGATAACTTTTGTGGTGACAGATGGTAATGAGACTTCTCATGCTGTCATTTTGTTGTGTAAAAACTATCAAATCACTATGTTGAACAATTGAATATATATAATATATTGTATATAACATTGTAAGTCAATTACACTTTAATTTAAAAATATAAATCAAGTGAATATGTTTAAATCTCACTCCAAATGAGGGTGTTTCTTAAATGACTTTGTTTAAGACTCCATCACCAGATTTTTTTTGTATCCCTGAAGTCAGGATCTACAAATTATTTTTCCTTGCACTCTGTATCTGGAATTTGGTAGGTCCAACAATGCTTATTGAATTATAGAGCAAATTACATTAACTATAAAATGGTAGCCCCCACATGTATATTTATGGCTAATACTAACTAAAAACTTCCTGTTGGTTTTTTGTGGATCTGCTTTATCAGGATAAAGATGCTCCCTTTTGGTCGTAGGTCACCAAACTTAAAAAAAATTAAGAATGATTGTTTGGAATTCCCTGGTGTCCAGTGGTGAGGATTTGGTGCTCTCACCACCAGGACCTGATTTTGATCCCTGATTGGGGAACCAAGATCCTGCAAGCCACACGGTATGGCCAAAAAAATCTGGGAATGATTGTTGAATTTTATTGTTCTCTCTCTCTCTAGATAATCATACATTTTCTCCTTTAATTTGTTAATATGGTAAATGATGTTAATTGTTCAACTAATATTAAGCTAANGTGCTCTCACCACCAGGACCTGATTTTGATCCCTGATTGGGGAACCAAGATCCTGCAAGCCACACGGTATGGCCAAAGAAATCTGTGAATGATTGTTGAATTTTATTGTTCTCTCTCTCTCTAGATAATCATACATTTTCTCCTTTAATTTGTTAATATGGTAAATGATGTTAATTGTTCAACTAATATTAAGCTAATTTTTACTCATATACCACAGCTAACTTGGTCTTGAGAATCTTCTTGTTTTGAATGATTTTTTTTTTTTTTTGCAATGGTGAATTCAGTTTGCTAGCATTTTTAAACCAACTTTATTGAGAAATAATTTATGTAAAATACATCCATTTCAAGTATATAGTTTGAGGAGCTTTGATTAAATATATGCATCTGTGTGACCAATACTGTAACCAAGATATAAAATATTTCCATTACCCACCCCCCTCACAAAGTCCCTTGTTTTCTTCTTGGTCAGTGTCCTTCAGTAATCTGGGTCTGTTTTCTGTCATTATAAATGAGATTTTCCTTTTCCAGGTCTCATATGAATGGAATTATATAGACTGTGCTGTTTTACTCAGTATAACGTTTTTGAGTCATCCATGATGAGTGTAACAGGAGTTCGTTTCTTTTCTTTTTTGATGAATAGCATTCCATCGTAAAGATATATAGGCATACATTGTTTTATTACACTTCATTTATTTGCTTTTCCCTACGCTGGGTCTTCTTTCCTGCACGTGGGCTTTCTTTAGTTGCAGCAAGTTGGGGCTATTCCTCGTTTGAGTGCACAGGCTTCTCATTGCCGTGGCTTCTCTTGTCGTAGAGCCCGGGTTCTAGGCACGTGGGCTTCAGCAGTTGCAGCTTGTGGACTCTGTAGGGTACAGGCTCAGTAGCTGTGGTGCATGGCCTTAGTTGCCACGTGGCATGTAGGATCTCCTGGACCAGGGATTGAACCCATGTCCTCTACACTGGCAGGCAGATTCTTAACCATTGGACCATCAAGGACGTCCTTGCACTTCATTTTATTGAACCTTTCAGATACTACATCTTTTTTTTTTTTTTTTAATGAATTGAAGGTTTATAGCAACCCTGCTTTGGGCACCTCTATTTTTCCAACTGACTTTGTTCACTTGGTGTCTCTGTGTCACATTTTGGTAATTTTTACAGTATTTCTAATTTCTTCATTATGATTTATATTCGTTATGGTGATCTGTGATCAGTGGTCTTTGATGTTACTATTGGAATTGTTTTAGGGTACCATGAAGTATGCAATATAAGACAGCACATTTAACTGATAAGTGTTGTGTGTGTTTTGACTGTTCCACTGACCAGCTGTTCCTCATCTCTCTCCCTCTCCTCAGGCCTTCCTGTTCTCTGTGACACAACAACACTGAAATTAAGTCAATTAATAACCCTACTGGGTTTCCCTGGCGGCTTGGTGGTAAAGAATCCGCCTGCCAATGCAAGAGACACGCATTAGATCCCGGGTCCCAGAAGATCCCACATGCCTCAGAGCAACTAAGCCTGTGCACCAGAGCTATTGAGCCTGTGCTCTGGAGCTGGAGAGCCACACTACTGAAGCCTGAGTGCCCGAGAGCTGGTGTTCTGCAACAAGAGAAGTCACGCCAATGAGCAGCCTGCGAGTGGCAACTAGAGAGTCGACTCTATTACTGCAACTGGAGCAAAGCCCAGGTAGCAACAAAGATCCAGCACAGCCAAAAGAAATGAATAAATAAACCTATAAATAACCCTACAGTGCCCTCTAAGTGTTCAAGTGAAAGGAATCATTGCACGTCTCTCACTTTAAATCACAAGCTAGAAATGATTAAGTTTAGTGAGGAACGCATATTGAAAACCAAGATAGGCCAAACGCTGTGTTTCTTGTACCAGTCAAGCTGTGAATACAAAGGAAAAGTTCTTGAAGGAAATTAAAAGTGCTACTCCAGTGAACACACGAATGTTGCTAAGCTAAGTCACTTCAGTCGTGTCCGACTCTGTGTGACCCCATAGACGGCAGCCCACCAGGCTCCCCCGTCCCTGGGATTCTCCAGGCAAGAACACTGGAGTGGGTTGCCATTTCCTTCTCCAACGCATGAAAGTGAAACGTGAAAGTGAAGTTGCTCAGTCTGTCCGACTCAGCGACCCCATGGACTGCAGCCCACCAGGCTCCTCCGTCCATGGGATTTTCCAGGCAAGAGTACTGGGGTGGGTGCCACTGCCTTCTCTGACACACTAATGTTAAGAATGTGAAATAGCCTTATAACTGACATGGAGAAAAGTCTGAGCAGTCTGGACAGAGGGTCAAGTCAGCTACAACATTCTCCCAAGCCAAAGCCTAATCCAGAGCAAGAGCCTAACTACAACATTCTCCCAAGCCAAAGCCTAATCCAGAGCAAGAGCCTAACTCTCTTCATTTTCGTGAAGTGTGAATGAGGTAAGGAGGCTGCAGAATAAGTTTGAAGATAGCAGAAGTTGATTCATGAATTTTAAGGAAAGAAGCCATCTCTATGACATCAAAGTGCAAGGTGAAGCAGCAAGTGCTGATGTAGAAGATGTAGCGAGTTAACCAAAAGATCTAACTAGGATAACTCACGAAAGTGGCCACACTAAACAACAGATTTTCAACGGAGATGAAAAAAAAAGCCTTAAACTGGAAGAAGAGGTCAGGTAGGACTTTCATGGCTACAGAGGAAAAGTCAGTGCCTGCTTTCAAAGCTTCAAAGGACAGGCTGACTCTCCTGTTAGGGGCTAATGCAACTGGTGACTTTAAGGTGAAACAAATGCTCATGTACCATTATGAAAATCCATAATCCTTAAGAATTATGTTCAATCACTCTGCCTGTACTCTATATAAATGGAACAACAAAGCCTGGATGAGAGCACATCTGTATACAACATGGGTTTACCTGAATATTTTAAGCCCACTGTTGAGAACTAATGTTCAGAAAAAAAGATTGCTTTCCAAATATTCCTGCACATTGGCAATGCACCTGGTCACCCAAGAGCTCTAATAGAATGTACAATGAAGTTAATGTTTTCATGCCATGTTATTATAACAAAACATCCATTCTTCAGCCCATGGATGGAGTAGTACTTTTGACTTTTAACTCCTATTTAAGAACTCTGTTTTTTAAAAAGCTATAGTTGCAATAGATAGTGGGTGGATCTGGGCAAAGTAAATTGAAATCCTCCTGGAAAGGATTCACCATTCTAGATACCATTAAGAATATTCATGAATATTCATGGGAAGAGGATATCAACATTAACAGGAGTTTGGAAGAAATTGGCTCCCACCCTCATGGATGACTTTGAGAGGTTCAAGACTTCAGGGGAGGAAGTAACTGCAGATGAGGTAGAAATGACAACCGAATGAGAATTAGAAATGGAGATGTAACTGAATTGCTACAATCTCCTGATAAAAATTTAACAGATGAGAAGTTCCTTCTTGTGAATGAGCAAAGAAAATGGTTCGTGAGATGGAAGCTATTCTTGGTATGAAGTGAACATTTTGTGGCTTGCTTATTTCAGAAGGATTGTTGTGAGCTTTGTATGCATATCATCAGAGACATGGATGTTGGAGGGACAGCAGGCTGATCTCTTGAGTGCACAGTGACATTCCTTAACCAAGAAGAGTCTATGTGATGTTCTTTTCTTTCTTTCTTTCTGTTCACACTGCACAGCTTGAGGAATCTTAGTTCCCCCACCAGGAATTGAACCTGGGCCTTCTGTAGTGAAAGCAAGGAGTCCTAACCACAGGATCTCCAGGGAATTCTCTAAGGGATATTCCTTTATCACTATATAACTGTTTAGTCCCTTATCAACCTTTTTCCTAATGGTTTTAGTGTGTCCCATTAAACTATAATAATTACTGTTTTTGATTCCTATATTATCACCATTAGGCCCTTAAGATCCCCTTCAACTTACTTCTGTGCCTTTTTGTTATGATTCCATTAATCTTTGAAAGTTTTCCTGGTTTCAAGCGCTACAAAAATGTGACAGGCTTACTTTGTATCCTTTCTGTTTCCTTCCTTCCCTTTATATCCTTCCTGGTTCCCCTGGGACCAGGTGTTTCTCCAAGGAACCTTATCTCTTTTCATGGGAAAGGGTTCTAGAGACCAAAATCAGGATATAAGTTGTTTTATTTTCTTGTTGGTTTAAGGGTGCATTTAAAAAATAAAAATATTTTATACAGCACATTTAAAAATTTCTTTTTATGAGGAGTGTTGTTCTGGGTACTAATGTGCCATATTGCCAGAAATGAGAATTTCCTTACTGAATATCAGTTGTCAAGCATTTTATTACACAAATATTTAATTCTCACAATAGTTCAGTCGCTCAGTCGTGTCTGACTCTTTGCGACTCCATGAATCACAGCACACCAGGCCTCCCTGTCCATCACCAACTCCCGGAGTTCACTCAGACTCACGTCCATCGAGTCAGTGATGCCATCCAGCCATCTCATCCTCTGTCGTCCCCTTCTCCTCCTGCCGACTCTTATTATCGTGCTCATTTTAAAGATGACAAAATGAGACTGAAAGTAAGTGACGTACCTCAGGTACATGGCAGGGTGGCCTTTGGGACCAGGCAGTTGGACTTGGGAACATGGGCTTGTTAACCACCATGCTAGGACGCTATTCAGCTGCTCAGAAGTATTACTCACAGGGAACTTGGCAGGAAGTATCTTACATGGCATTAATTACTTGGCAAGATTTTTTTTTTTTTTTTTGAGAAGCAAATCTTACAAAATAAGCAGAAACAGGTTAGAGGAAACAGATAAAGATGTTTCTGTAGAATTGGAAATTCATCCAAAATAGCCTTCTTCTCTCAGTATTGCCAACAGAGTTAACTCTTTGGTTATGGCACCTCAAACAATCCTCCTCTGGCTGCTCTCAAAAGTGAACCCATTTGACTCCAGAATGTCTTGTAATAAGAAAATATGATATATTCAAAAGATTACATGTAAGTTTGATGTTAGTTCTCAAGCATAACAATATAATGAATACTGTGTATCCTCCACCCAATTCAAGAACTAGGGTATTAACAAAAAGTTGTATCTACTTTCCCCTATCTGAATCTCCTACCTCTCATCCCCAGTCCCACCATTTTAAATGGAATATGTATTAGTATACTGTATTGGTGTTTTTCTTTCTGGCTTACTTCACTCTGTATATATATGGAATTTAGAAAGATGGTAATGATAACCCTGTATGCAAGACAGCAAAAGAGACACAGATGTAAAGAACAGACTTTTGAACTCCGTGGGAGAGCGAGAGGGGGGGATGATTTGGGAGAATGGCATTGAAACATGTATACTATCATGTAAGAAACGAATCACTAGTCTAGGTTCGATACAGGATACAGGATGCTTGGGGCTGGTGCACTGGGATGACCCAGAGAGATGATATGGGGAGGGTTGGGGGAGAGGGGTTCAGGGTTGGGAACTCATGTACACCTGTGGTGGATTCATGTCAGTGTATGGTAAAACCAATACAGTATTGTAAAATTAAAAAAAAAAAAAGGAATATGGCTTTAGTTCTAATGTATATCTGTTTGGGTTTCCCAGGTGGCGCCAAGTGGTAAAGAACCATCTCCCAGTGCAGGAGACATAAGACGTGGGTTGGATCCCTGAGTTGGGAAGAACCCCTGGAGAAGGTCATGACAACCCCCTCCAGTATTCTTGCCTGGAGAATTCCATGCAGAGAGAAGCCTAAGAGCTACAGTCCATGGGGTCGTAGAGTCAGACACGACTGAGGCGACTTAGCACGCACATGCACCTGTATCTGTTTAAAAGCCCTGTTGTCTGTCTGCTTGTTTTGTGCACTGTGTGAATGGCGCATAGCCTTCTGTCACTTATCTCTGCCTTCTCAACATAATGTTTCTTATTATTTATCCACAACATGTATAGCAGTGGTTCATTTTCTCTGCCATTATCACGTTGCATTGTGTGGATATGCACAAGTTATTATTTTCCTGTTGGTGGCCACTTGGGTTGTTGCTAGTTTTTCGTTGTTGTTGTTATTGCAGACGCTGCTCTGATCTTATATATGTCTCTGGTATACAAGTGCCAAGTGAAAACATTCCTCTGGGTTGGAAGGTATGTGAGAGTTCAACTTGTCAAGAAGGTGCACTGAGATGACCCAGAGAGATGGTATGGGGAGGGAGGTGAGAGCAGGGGTTCAGGACTGGGAACACGTGTACACCTGTGGTGGATTCATGTTGATGTATGGCAAGACCAATACAGTAAAGTAAAATAAAGTAAAAAAAAAAAAAAGAAGATGCCAAACAATTTTCCAAAGTGGTTGTGTTATTTTACATCTTACCAGCTATTGATCCAGAGCTTGATCTCATGAAAATTCTGAATTTTGCTAAACTCATAGGTATAGAATCACATCTTGTTGAAATCTTGGTTTACTTTTTTGTCATTCTTAAGGAAATGAGCTTATAGGCCATGAATGTTTCCTTTTCTGTGAAAAGCCTGCTTCTTGCGATTCATTTTTCTGTGACTTTTTTTTCTGCCTCACCGAATGGCTTTCAGGATCTTAGTTCCCTGGTCAGGGATTGAACCTGGGCCCTCGGCAGGAAAGTGTGGAGTCCTAACCACTGGACCACCAGGGAATTCCCCATGACTACTTTTAATGGATGCATAATAATTCACCGTATGGTTAAAGTAGAATTTTAATATTTCTTTTAATAATATTTCCTCAATAGTTCATCATGATGAATTAAACTGACATGATAATCCTTTCTATACATCCAAGGTATATCTTTCAAAGAAGTTCTAAAAGTGGAGCAGAGCAGGCTGAAGTGGCATATATCCTCATTTTGAAAAGGATTTGGTACATGCTGACATTACGTTGTGAAATGGTGGACATCTACATGGAGAGATTTTTCTTTTAAACCTATGAAAAACCCTTTCAGCTTTATGGCTTTTGACAAAGTTGTTTTAAAACTGGAAAAGCTTAAACGTACAGGGAAGTCCTGGGAGGTGCTGGAAGGGGGTGAAGCTGTACTGAGGAAGGTGGGGAGCAAGCATGAGTCTGGAGGTGAGAATGTGGCCCCATCAGACCCAGTCTGGCCAGAGGAGCAGAGCCACTAGCAGAGGCAGACAGAGATTTGGCCCTGTCCATTCAGGGGAACTAGTCGTGTGGTCTCTGTAAGGCTATTGTCGTTGGTCTGTCTGATTCCGGAGCTTGCAGGCTAGGGGACAGGCAGTCAGAAACTGAAGATAGATGGGAAGATGGGGAGAGTGTGAGAGGGCTGAATCCCACAAGCATAAGCGAGAACTGAACCCATGTGAGTTCTTGTTGCTTCTCACCTGAGCCGTCCTTGTATGTTTGTCAAGGACCTAAACACAACATCACACCTGGCTCAAAGATCAGAGACCCTGAAAGTGGGAGGAGGAGGGTGGAGTATTCACAGGTCCAGCTGCTGCTTCCCAACAAAAAGTGAGTCAGGAGATTTGCAACATGTGCGTATGTGTGCTGTGTGTGTGTAGGCAAGGGTTTGTAGCTGCTGGCATGTAACAGTGTAAAAAGGTGCTTTCTTGTACATTATCCCATCAGCCTTCACAACAGTACTATGAAGTTGAGAATGTTGTGTCTAATTCACAGGTGAGTCATATGAGATTCTGGAGGCAAAGAGGCTTTCTCATTTTTCCAGGGGGACAAGGAGTTGAGACTGCTTTGGGTCAGCCTGTTTTCATGGATATGACCAAGTGCTCTAGGAGGGCTTTTTGTTTCTCTAGGAATTCTAATACCTGCAGTTTCCCTACAGCCTGTGGTTGCTCAAGTTGGTCCTTGCTCTATTAGGTGTAAGAAAGATTGATGAACATATTACAATTTATACTAAAACAGTTTTAACAGACATCTGGACTTTTTTGGAGAAGGCAATGACACCCCACTCCAGCACTCTTGCCTGGAAAAATCCCATGGACGGAGGAGCCTGGTAGGCTGCCGTCCATGGGGTCACGAAGAGTCGGACATGACTGAGTGACTTCAATTTCACTTTTCACTTTCATGCATTGGAGAAGGAAATGGCAACCCACTCCAGTNGAGAAGGCAATGACACCCCACTCCAGCACTCTTGCCTGGAAAAATCCCATGGACGGAGGAGCCTGGTAGGCTGCCGTCCATGGGGTCACGAAGAGTCGGACATGACTGAGTGACTTCAATTTCACTTTTCACTTTCATGCATTGGAGAAGGAAATGGCAACCCACTCCAGTGTTCTTGCCCGGAGAATCCCAGGGATGGTGGAGCCTGGTAGGCTGCCGTCTATGGAGTTGCACAGAGTCGGACACGACTGAAGCGACTTAGCAGCAGCAGCAGCAGACCTTTTTACTTTGTGACTTATTTTGGTAATGTCAGCAATTTAGTAGAAATGTGGATGAAATAGTTTAGCTTTTTAAAGAAAATGGAATAGAAGGGTTAACGTACACTGTATTCATCTCTGATTTCTTTTGATTTTAGTTGATTGGAAGTTTCTTTTACTGAAAATGAGAACCTTTGGCTTATCATTTCCATTCTGGAAAAAATAAATGTGTAGATGCTGAAAAGAGTTACTTTCTTATTTACAAAATTGACATATAACATTACATTAGTTTCAGGTGTACAACATACTGATTCAATATTTGCACATATTGCAAAATGGCCACCACAGTAAGTCTAGTAAACACTATTTTAAAACATAAAGTCAGTCCTAGTTTCTTCCACTAGTTGATGGTATGGAAAGGGAAGCTATGCACTAGCATTCTCTCGCACACCGTCTGGGTGCAAGGTGATTAAAAAGGATCAACACCTGTAAAAGAAAGGGGCTGGGAAGCAGAGGCAGCAAGAAAGAACCCACGTGACACAGGCCTGGCAGAGTCTTAGACAATGCCTGGGACTCTCTGGAGCAAACGTTGGCCACTGGAGCTGTCTGTCCTGTGTCAGGCCAAGAAGCTGGGCTTTCTACCTACCCTCGAATGTGGGCTGCTTGGGGAAGGGTGTGACCTTGGGTGAAGGGGCTTTGGCATCAATGTCAAGCTTTGCAGCTGAGGGGATCTGAGTGGTGCTCCTCCATGGCTGGCACAGACCTGTTACAGATTTAAAAAAACTTAAGGAATATTAACCACATGCAGGGGATTCCTGAATTCAAGAAACAACCATAAGAAGATATCTTTGAGACAAGAGGGGACTATAGACTGGGTATCAAATGTTAGGATTTGTTATTAATTTTATTGGGTTTGATAATGTTATTATGGTTATGACAGAAAATGCCCTTAGCTGTTAGTGACATACCTTGAAGCATTTACGGTGGTATAGTAAGACATCTAGAAAAACAATAACAACAACAACAGTGGAAGGAATGCTGGTGAAACAAAAATACTCAATTGTTGATAACCATTAAAGTTCCAGTGGCTTCCCAGGTGGCTCAGTGGTAAAGAATCCTCCTGCCAATGCAGGAAATGCTGGAGATGTGGATTCGATCCCTGGGTCAGGAAGATTCCTTGGAGGAGGAAATGACCCCCCACTTCAGTATTCTTGCCTAGGAAATCCCATGGACAGAGGAGCCTGGTGGGCTACAGTCCATAGGGATTGCAAAGAGTCAGACATAACTAACTGAGCAACNTGCTGGAGATGTGGATTCGATCCCTGGGTCAGGAAGATTCCTTGGAGGAGGAAATGACCCCCCACTTCAGTATTCTTGCCTAGGAAATCCCATGGACAGAGGAGCCTGGTGGGCTACAGTCCATAGGGATTGCAAAGAGTCAGACATAACTAACTGAGCAACTGAGCGCACACACACATTAAAGCTAGATATGGGCTCACAGAGGTATTTTATAGCATTCTATGCTTGTATTTGAAATTTTAAGCATAACAAAAATGTAACCCCCCCAAGATCATTTACGAAGAAGAAATTTTCTCTTGGTAAAAGAATTATCATATAGAGTTGGCATATGTTATTGGGTGTCTCATATTCTAGAGCTAGACAAATGAATCCAGAAAGAAGTCAAATTTGAGTATCATGTTGATCTGTCCTGTTGAGAAACCAAATATCCTGCAATGTCAGCTGAAAACTTTCAGTGGTGTTTGAGGATTTCCTTGTAGAGTGAGGCCAAATGCATAACTGGGAAAGGAGAGACTGAAATAATAGGATAGCAGGAAGGAAAGGGAGACAGAAAATGATTTAATTCTGAGCGTGCCCAGCCACAGTTCTAGGTGCTTTCCACACTTCCTCTCCTTGAATTCTCACAGTAACCGCCCTATGCTATTGTTCAAGATTTTCCAGGGTATGAGTCTCATTTTGAAAATTAGAGTATTAAGACTCAGAAATGTGGGAGCTCATCCAAGTGCTGGAGTAGGGATTCCAAGTCAGGCGGTGTCTGGTTTCTAGGCCCTTGCACTGGGCCACTGGGGTTCAGAGCTTGTCACTTCTCAGATTCCTGACATCTGGCAGTGCTGCAGGAGAAGAGGGAGAAAGAGAATGGTCATGTCCTGGGTCTTGGGCAAGTTCCTGGGATAGGCCACCATGTGATGGTCCTTGGTTTTGTGCAGGAAAAAATTCAAGAGTAAAGTGGAAGCAAATTTATTTAGAGAGATACACATCCCACAGGCAGAATGCAGTCTCAGAAGGTGAGAGTGGACTCAGGGTATGGGGCTGTTTTTTCTTTTTTTGGTGGTGTAGTGGGGGGTGCTGTTAGTTTTTATGGACTGAGTAATTTCATAGGCTGGGTTTCCCAGGTGGCTCAGTGATAAAGAATCCACCTGCCAAACCAGGAGATGCAAGAGACAGGAGTTCTATTCCTGGGTTGGGAAGATCCTCTGGAGGAGGAAATCCCCTGGAGCAGCAGACTCTCCCTTCTAGAAAATGCAAGAAGTACACAGCCTCCCTTGTCTACTAGGCTCCTGCCCAGACCTTCCACTGTCTGGCATCATCCTCTCTGCTCATGACAGTCCATATTTCCCAAATCTAGAATAATTAGATGAGAAGACAGAGAAAGATAATATTCTGAATCCTAATCAGAAAAAGTTGTGAGGTTTCCTCTTCTCTGGAAGCATTTTCTGTTTCTTGTTGCCTTTGTCTTTTCGCTTTTGCTCCTGACACTGTTTTTTCCTCCAGGCTCTTAAAAAGTTTCAGTTGGTTTTTTTTTGTGTGTGTTGGGGGGAGGTCTCTTTGTATCTTTTGGGTCCAGAATTTGCCCCAACTACACATGCTCGCAGTTATTTTCAGTCTCATATAGTTTCTTTGTATTTTGTTGCTGGAGCAGAGATGTGTGCAGGTACAGGCATTGCAGCAAAGGGTCCCAGGTGTGCCTTACCTTGAGGTGTGGGCTATGAGGTTAGGACAACTGGGGACAACTGGAAAGAGAAAACTCAAGGAGGGCAGGTTTCTTCAAATTCTTGCCCATCACTATTTACATATAATGAGAAGGGAGAAGGGATGGAGGGGGTGTACCTGAAGTGAAGGGAAAGTCCATATCTGCAGATGATGTCAGAAGTATTGCTCAAGCCCACTTAGTCTGTATGAAAGCAGGCCCTTCTTGCATCAGAACAGGGGTCAGGGTAGGGGGTGAAGGCTCTGGATCTGCCTGGGACGGGGCTCAGGGTTTCAAAGCAAGCTGCAAGGTCTGTGCCTAAGTGGCTCTGCATTTAACTTGATCAACACTGGTTTATTCCCAGGGGCCTCGGTGTCTCATAAGAAGACTTTTTGTTCTTGTTGCTGTTGATAGCCTGGGTTGGAGACAGCATCAAGGAATGCAGGGAGGAGACCTTCAATAATAAACTGACACTTAAAGTGCTTTCAGGTGATTTCTCTGAGCAGTTGCGGGGCTAGGAATTAATCTTAAAATGCAGGTACATGGCTTTGAGCATGTGTCGAGAGGGAACCTACAGAACACTTTGGCATGAGGTTTAGCTAAGTGTAAGTTTTCAGGATATTTATATGAAAAACTTTCCACTCGAGATACTCTACTGTATCCGCTATCACTTCATCACAGCAGAGCTTATCCCTCCCACACTGCTACTGATTTACTGCTTCCCAACATTCTTCCAAAAAGCTACTTAGGCACTGTTTGTTTTCCTGTGAGAAGTAAACCCTGAAGCCAAGGTTGGAAGTTCCTAGCAGGAAGTGCTGAGGCCCCACCTTACTGATCTGGGTTTCGCATCTCTTAGAATGTTAGCCCTTTGCTGCCTCCTGTGGGTGTAGGTTTCGTTTCCATCACAGTCCTTTACTGCCCAGACTCACCTGGGGATGAGCAGAAGCAAGATGAAAGCCATTTCAAGTCACAGACTACCTCCTCTGGTTATGGACTTTCGTACATTTTTGGTTTGTGGTTTTCTTCAAGTAGATTGAGGGGAGTCGTGTCCCTTTGCTGTTCTGTGGCAAGTCTAAACTGACTGGTCTTAGCTTCCCTCTCCCAGTTTTAGATATCAGAATCCCTCCCTTACTCTGTCTCTCTGCGTCTTGCCTTCCTCCTTAATTAGTGATGCTGCACTTGCCAGGTGTGGTAACTGGACCGAGGAAGGGGTAGATGAACAAAACGTGGCTCCCTGGTTTCAGCACCTCACAGTGATCTGGGGGAGACAGAAATGTGAGCAGCTCACGGTGGGTGACTCTTTCCTTACCTTCTTTCTGGTCCTCAGGGGGTCCTCCTCCCCTTCTCCCAGGGTGATTGCATCAGTTTTTTGGCCTAGCATGTTCTTGGACTGGTTTTAGTCAAATGTATAGATTATTAAGAAATGTTAGTCATCATCATTATTACTGTTATCGTGCCCCACGTCAAAAGCTTTAATGCCTCTAACTCCCAGAGCCCTTGGTTACCTGTAAAATGTGTGTAGAGAACAGGAACCTTAAGGAAAATGATGAAGTTGCAGCAGAAGCAGATATTTCTGATTTTAGTTTTTCTTATTTTAGTTATTAGTAAAAAAAAAACACACACACACAGCCCCCCTACTGGATTAATATGAAGCAGTATTAGATATTAGATATCTAAATAGATATTCTAAAATGTATTTCACACAAAATATGTATATAAATATATATAAATATAGATATATAAATCATTATATATATCTGAAAGAGGACTCTTTAAAAAGTAACCTCAATACCATTATCACATCTAAAAATGAGCAATAGTTTAACATTATCAAATATCCAGTCAAATTTCTCTGATTTTTATCATCAGCTTTTAATTTTACAGTTGGAGTCTCTGAATCATGATCTTCTGATAAGCCCTTATGTTGAGGTACCTCTTAAATTATTTTTTGATATGTATGTTTCCCCTCGTGTTCTTTATTTTTCCTCACTATTTGTTGAAGAAACGGGGTTCCTCTCCCAAGAGGGTTTTTGATAGCCTGGATTTTGCTTTCCCCTTGATTTTTAACATATTCCTCTATTCTCTATAGTCCCTTAAAACTGATAGATAGAGCTAAATGTTTTAGGCAAAGTTTAGGGCAGAAATGCCCCATAAGTGGTGGCGTGGACACTTCTATCAGGAGGCACAAAATACTTTTCTCTGTTTGCGATGTGAGCAGCCCTTCATGGTCATTACCTCGACCCATTAGCTTGTTGTTGTTTAGTTGCTAAGTTGTATCCGACTCTGTAACTACATGGACTGTAGCCGCCCAGACTTCTGTGGGATTTCCCAGGTAAGAATACTTGAGTGGGTAGCCATTTCCTTCTCTAGAAGATTTTCCCAACCCAAGGATCGAAACTGCATCTGCTGCACTGGCAAGCAGATTCTTTACTGCTGAGCCACCTGGGAAGAGGTTGCTGAATGGTAATATTTTAGTTCTATCATCTCTTCTTATGGCGTAACTAGAATACTTTTATTGAAAAGAGAAACTTCTCTCATCAACATTTGGTTACTCTGAAATGTACTTGTATGGGAAAATAAAGGCTTGATTCTTTTATTAATACTTTTTAAAGAATTTAAACACTGAAAATATATAAATCCTCACAGAGAGAGGTTATGGCCCTCCTTACTCATCTAATTTTTTCCTCCTTCCTTTGGTTCCTCTGACATCTAGAATTTCTCTCCTTCATAATTCCTCTTTTTCATCCAACTTTGAAGGGATTTGGGAAAGAACTGCAGGCTTATTCACACTCAGGTACAAATAACCAATAACTTAGTGTGACTATTTCAGAGAGATTTTTTTTTATTGAACTTGTATCAATGTCTTAAATTAGAGAAATCAAATGGCGCTTCTTGGATAAGAATAGCATTTGTATGCACTAAATATTGTGTCTGCTGCTCTGGTAAATACTTACATATGTTGTAAGGCGTTCATGTCCCCTCCCCCATTTTACAGCTGTAAATAACAAGGTTCAGGTTGTTTAGCCTCAGCTGAAAAGTGGCAGAGATGAAAATAAAACCTGGGTTCCGTGGCTGCAAAGCCAGAGGATTGAACCTTCCTTTTCAATACCATTTCAGGTATGAAATTGAACAGGAGGAAAGAGGGGTTAAGGGAGATGAGGGCTTCTTAAGATTGAAATCAGCAGTATGAAGGATCCAAGTTACTCACTGTGTTAGTGTGTAAGGCAGAGCCTGGCAGTCACCCACAAAGCCAAAGATTTCTCCCCTCAGGAATGTTAATGTGAGATTGTTTCTCTGCCATTGCAGCAGTAGTAATGATGCCTGCCCCACTTCCCGAGGATCCTATTTACTTTTTCAGCTTCTCCTCCATCCTGTTCACTTGGTCCAGCCCCAACAGGAAAAGTGACCCTTTTCCTGTTCCTCGAACATGCCAAGCTCCTTTCGGTCTCTGGGATTTGCTTGTTATGGACCAGGGCTCTTGGACTCCTTAATCAATAGAAATTAATTAGAGGCATGACAAGAAATTCAGGCAAGGCTTTCCTGGGACCCCTGCTGCAGCAGGGGGGAGGGAGAAGAAACAGCAGATGGCCTTGCTTGTACGCTGTCTCTCTGAGGGAGAACAAGTTTGTTCCTTATATGGGGTGAGGGTAGACTGTGTCCAGCGGTCAGGCTGGAGGGGTGGCCTGGGTGTTTCGCCCTTAGGCGCTGCTATGTGCAGGCGGTGTGCTCAGGACCCTGCTTTTGCTTCCAGCACCGTTTTTTTTTTTTTTCACCTCTTCTTAATATCTTCTGCTTCTGTTAGGTCCATACCATTTCTGTCCTTGATTGAGCCCATCTTTTCATGAGATGTTCCCTTGGTAGCTCTAATTTTTTTGAAGAGATCTCTAGTCTTTCCCATCCTATTCTTTTCCTTTATTACTTTGCATTGATCGCTGAGGAAGGCTTTCTTATCTCTCCCTGCAATTCTTAGGAACTCTGCATTCAAATGGGTATAGCTTTCCTTTTCTTCTTTGCTTTTTTGCTTCTCTTCTTTTCACAGCTATTTGCAAGGCCGCCTCAGACAGCCATTTTGCTTTTTTGCATTTCTTTTTCATGGGGATGGTATTGATTCTTGCCTCCTGTACAATGTCACATACCTCCATCCATAGTTCATCAGGCACTCTGTCTATCAGATCTAGTCCTTTAAATCTATTTTCACTTCCACTATATAATCGTAAGGGATTTGATTTAAGTCATACCTGAATGGTCTAGTGGTTTCCCTACTTTCTTCAGTTTAAATCTGAATTTGACAATAAGGTTATTTGACAACAACCACAATCTGTGATTCATGATATGAGCCACAGTCAGCTCCCAGTCTCATTTTTGCTGACTATATAGAGCTTCTCCATCTTTGGCTGCAAAGAATATAATCAATCTGATTTCAGTGTTGACAATATGGTGATGTCTATGTGTAGAGTCTTTTCTTGTATTGTTGGAAGAGGGTGTTTGCTATGACCAGTGTGTTCTCTTGGCAAACTCTATTAGCCTTTGCCCTGCTTCATTCCATACTCCAAGGCCAAATTTGCCTGTTACTCCAGCTGTTTCTTGACTTCCTACTTTTGTATTCCAGTCCCCTCTAATGAAAAGGACATCTTTTGGGAGTATTAGTTCTAAAAGTTCTTGTAGATATGTAGAACCATTCAACTTCAGCTTCTTCAGCCTTACTGGTAGGGGCATAGGCTTGGATTACTGTGATATTGAATGGTTTGCCTTGGAAACGAACAGAGATCATTCTGTCGCTTTTGAGATTGTATCCAACTATGCATTTCAGACTCTTTTGTTGACTATGATGGCTACTCCATTTCTTCTGAGGGATTCCTGCCCACAGTAGTAGATACAATGGTCATCTGAGTTAAATTCACCCATTCCAGTCCATCTTAGTTCGCTGATTTCTAGAATGTGGATGTTCACTCTTGCCCTCTCTTGTTTGACCACTTCCAATTTGCCTTGATTTGTGGACCTAACATTCCAGGTTCCTATGCAATATTGCTCTTTACAGCATCAGACCTTGCTTCTATCACCAGTCACATNTAGAATGTGGATGTTCACTCTTGCCCTCTCTTGTTTGACCACTTCCAATTTGCCTTGATTCGTGGACCTAACATTCCAGGTTCCTATGCAATATTGCTCTTTACAGCATCAAATCTTGCTTCTATCACCAGTCCCATCCACAACTGAGTATTGTTTCTGCTTTGGCTCCATCCCTTCATTCTTTTTGGAGTTATCTCTCCACTGATATCCAGTAGCACATTGGACACCTACTGACCCGGGCAGTTCCTCTTTCAGTATCGTATCATTTTGCCTTTTCATACTGTTCATGGGGTTCTCAGGCAAGCATACTGAAGTGGTTTGACATTCCCTTCTCCAGTGGACCGCGTTCTGTCAGCCCTCTCCACCATGACCCGACCATCTTGGGTGGCCCCACACAGCATGGTTCAGTTTCATTGAGTTAGACAAGGCTTGTCCGTGTGATCAGATCGGCTAGTTGTCTGTGATTGTTGTTTCAGTCTGTCTGAAACCACAAGGAGCAGCGGCTGTGCTTTGCTTGAGCAGCTGTGAAGAGATACCCCATGTCCAAGGTAAGAGAAACCCAAGTAACATGATAGGCACTGAGAGAAGGCATCGGAGGGCAGACAGACTGAAACCACAATCATAGACAATTAGCCAATATACCCAATATTGTATGATAGCTATACATGGAATATAGCCTCTAAAAACTGTGAATTACTACATTTATTCTTGTAACATATAATATTTAAAAAATCTTTATTGGAGTATAATTGATTTATGATATTGCTTTTCTGTATAACAAAGTGAATCTGTTATACCTACATACGTTTGTTTGTGTGTGTGTGTGTGTATGCATGCATGCATGGTAAGTCACTTTAGTCCTAGCTGACTCTTTGTGACCAGGCTTCTCTCTCCATGGGATTCTCCAGGCAAGAATGCCAGAGTAGGTTGTCATGCCCTCCTGCAGGGGATCTTCCAGATACAGGGACTGAACCCACTTTCCTTGCTTCTCTTGCATTGGCAGCCAGGTTCTTTACCATTAACACTACCTGGTAACAGCACAACAGTATATATAAAGCCTCTATATATCACAGAGTATAGGGTAGAGTTGCCTGTGCTATACAGGAGGTCCTTATTAGTTATCAATTTTGTGTATAATAGTGTGTATATGTCAATCCCAATCTCCCAATTTTCCCTCCCCCACTTCCCCCTGATAAAAATAATTTTATTTTCTGTATCTGTGACTCATTTTTCTCTTTTGCAGATAAGTTCACTTGTACCTTTTTTTTTTAGAGTCCATGTATAAATAATATCATATGCTATTTGTCTTTCTCTGTCTGACTTTCTTTACTAAGTCTAAACAATCTCTGTGTTTATTCATGTTGCTGCAAATGACATTATTTCAGTCTTCTTTATGGCTGTGTAATATTTCATTGTATATATGTACCATATCTTTTTTATTTACTCCTCCATCAGTGGACATTTAGGTTACTTCCAAGTCTTGGCTATTGTAAACTGCACTGCAATGAACACTGGGTGCATGTACATTTTGAATTATGATTTTCTGCAATATATGCCCAAGACTGAGATTGTTGGATTATATCATAGCTCTATTCTTAGTTTCTTAAGGAATTTCCATTCAGCTTTCCATATTGGCTGTACTAATGAAAGAGGCTTCCATTTTTTCCACACTCTTTACAGTAGTTATTGTTTGTAAATTTTTTTGTAAAAAGTAAGTTTAATTAAGTTTTTTTAAATTTTTAATATAAATTTATTTTAATTGGAGGTTAATTACTTTACAATATTGTTTTGGTTTNGTTGGATTATATCATAGCTCTATTCTTAGTTTCTTAAGGAATTTCCATTCAGCTTTCCATATTGGCTGTACTAATGAAAGAGGCTTCCATTTTTTCCACACTCTTTACAGTAGTTATTGTTTGTAAATTTTTTTGTAAAAAGTAAGTTTAATTAAGTTTTTTTAAATTTTTAATATAAATTTATTTTAATTGGAGGTTAATTACTTTACAATATTGTTTTGGTTTTGCCATACATCAACATGAATCCATCACTGAGGAAACCAGAATTAAGTTTTATTTTATAAAGTTGAACAACATTTAACTGTGGAGCTACAACAAAGACTAATACTTGACTGTCCAGGCCGTTCTCAGTTTGCCCAAGAGAGACAGTCTTGCTGTTTTTGTACGAGCTTTGGGTTGCAATCCTCTCAAAATTTATACTTACTAATGGTTTCAGCACTTTAGATTACTCACAACATCTCATTCTCTCATAATTCCCATAATTCTGTACTCACACCCTATCCTCCACTTAATATATCTCCAACATGATTCTATGATTCTATTTTATGACCTCTCTCTCAACACTGTCTCAAAGCTCCACTTGTTGTTGCTACCTATCTTATCTCCTCCATGCTGCCTATTTCAAATTCTAAAGAGAGAACAACTAATGGAACATGATTATGTTTTTAGGATAAGACACACTATCAGTTCAGTTTATCAGCCTCATGACTGAGGCTTACCTGTCTAGCACCAGCTCCCAGAGCTGGCTTAAACTCATGTCCATTGAGAAGGTGATGCTATCCAACCATCTCATCCTCTTTGATCTCCTTCTCCTCCTGTTTTCAACCTTTCCCTGCATAAGGGTCTTTTCAAATGAGTCAGTTCTTCTCATCAGGTGGCCAAAGTATTGAAGCTTCAGCTTTAGCATCTATCCTTCCAATGAATATTCAGGATTGATTTCTATTAATATTGACTGGTTTGATCTCCTTGCAGTCTAAGGGACTCTCAAAAGTCTTCTCCAGCACCACAGTTCAAAAGCATCAGTTCTTCAGCACTCAGCTTTTTTTGTGGTCCAGCTCTCACATCCATACATGACTACTGGAAAAACCATAGCTTTGACTAGACAGACTTTTGTTGGCAAAATACTGTCTCTACGTTTTACTCTGCTGTCTGTGTTTGTCATAGCTTTTCTTCCAAGGAGCAAGTGTCTTTTAATTTCGTGGCCGCAGTCATCATCTGCAGTGATTTTGAAGCCCTCAAAAATAAAGTCTGTCACAGTTCCTCCACTGTTTCCCCATCTGTTTGCCATGAAGTGATGGAACTGGATACCATGACCTTAGTTTTTCAAATGTTGAGTTTTAAGCCAGCTTTTTCACTCTCCTCTTTCACTTTCAACAAGAAACTCTTTAGTTTTTGCCATAAGGGTGGTGTCATCTGCATATTGGAAGTTGTTGATATTTCTCCCTGAAATCTTGATTTCAGCTTGTGCTTCATCTAGCTCTGCTTTTTTCATGATGTACTCTGCATATAGCTTAAATAGCGCAGTGACAGCATATAGTCTTGACATACTCCTTTCCCATGTTACAATCAGTCCATTGTTTCATGTCCAGTTATATTTCTTGGCCTTCATACAGATTTCTCAGGAGGCAGGTAAGGTGGTCTTGTATTACCATGTCTCTAATAATTGTTCACAGTTTGTTGAGATACACACAGTCAAAACCTTTAGTGTAGTCAATGGAGCAGAAATAGTTTATTTTTTTTTTTTAATTCCTAATTCCTTTGCTTTTTCTTTGATACAACGGATGTTGGAAATTTCATCTCCGGCTCTAATGCCTTTTCTAACTACAGCTCATATATCTGCAAGTTCTTGGTTCACATACCGTTGAAGCCTAGCTTGAAGGATTTGAACATTTCCTTGTTAGAACGTAACTGGATACCATGACCTTAGTTTTTCAAATGTTGAGTTTTAAGCCAGCTTTTTCACTCTCCTCTTTCATTTTCAACAAGAAACTCTTTAGTTCCTCTTTAGTTTCTGCCATAAGGGTGGTGTCATCTGCATATTTGAGGTTGTTGATATTTCTCCCTGAAATCTTGATTTCAGCTTGTGCTTCATCTAGCTCTGCTTTTTGCATGATGTACTCTGCATATAGCTTAAATAGCACAGTGACAATATATAGTCTTGACATATTCCTTTCCCATGTTACTATCAGTCCATCATTCCATGTCCAGTTCTATTTCTTGACCTTCATACAGATTTCTCGGGAGGCAGGTAAGGTGGTCTTGTATTACCATCTCTCTAATAATTGTCCACAGTTTGTTGGGATACACACAGTCAAAGCCTTTAGCGTACTCAATGAAGCAGAAATAGTTGTTTGTTTGTTTTTTTTTTTTTATTCCTAATTCCTTTGCTTTTTCTTTGATACAACGGATGTTGGAAATTTCATCTCTGGCTCCAATGCCTTTTCTAACTACAGCTCATATATCTGCAAGTTCTTGGTTCACATACTGTTGAAGCCTAGCTTGAAGGATTTGAACATTACCTTGTTAGAACATTAAATGAGCACAATTGTGTAGTGGTTCCTGTGGTCATGTATGGATGTGAGAGTTGGACTGTGAAGAAGGCTGAACGCCGAAGAATTGATGCTTTTGAACGGTGGTGTTGGAGAAGACTCTTGAGAGTCCCTTGGACTGCAAGGAGATCCAACCAGTTCATTCTGAAGGAGATCAACCCTGGGATTTCTTTGGAAGGAATGATACTAAAGCTGAAACTCCAGTACTTTGGCCACCTCATGAGAAGAGTTGACTCATTGGAAAAGACTCTGATGCTGGGAGAGATTGGGGGCAGGAGGAGAAGGGGATGACAGAGGATGAGATGGCTGGATNAAGAATTGATGCTTTTGAACGGTGGTGTTGGAGAAGACTCTTGAGAGTCCCTTGGACTGCAAGGAGATCCAACCAGTTCATTCTGAAGGAGATCAACCCTGGGATTTCTTTGGAAGGAATGATACTAAAGCTGAAACTCCAGTACTTTGGCCACCTCATGAGAAGAGTTGACTCATTGGAAAAGACTCTGATGCTGGGAGAGATTGGGGGCAGGAGGAGAAGGGGATGACAGAGGATGAGATGGCTGGATGGCATCACGGATTCGATGGACGTGAGTATGAGTGAACTCCGGGAGATGGTGATGAACAGGGAGGCCTGGAGTGCTGCGATTCATGGGGTCGCAAAGAGCTGGACACAACTGAGCGACTGAACTAAACTGAACTTGAACAGTCTTTGGCACTTCCCTTCTTTGGGATTGGAATGAAAACTGACCTTTTCCAGTCCTGTGGCCACTTCTGAGTTTTCCAAATTTGCTATGATGTGAGAAGGTGATGGCACCCCACTCCAGTACTCTTGCCTGGAAAATCCCATGGATGGAGGAGCCTGATGGGTTGCAGTCCATGGGGTCGTGAAGAGTCTGACACAACTGAGTGACTTCCCTTTCACTTTTCACTTTCCATTGGAGAAGGAAATGGCAACCCACTCCAGTGTTCTTGCCTGGAGAATCCCAGGGACAGGGGAGCCTGGTGGGCTGCCATCTTTGGGGTCACACAGAGTCGAACATGACTGAAGTGCCAGCAGCAGCAGAAGCGAGTGCACCACTTCAATAGCATCATCTTTAGGATTTGAAACGGCACATCTGGGATTCTGTCACTGCCACTAACTTTGTTTGAAGTGATGCTTCCTAAGGCCCACTTGACTTTGCACTCCAGGATATCTGACTCTAGATGAGTGATGATAGCATCGTGGTTATCTGGGTCATTAAGATCTTTTTCTGTATAGTTCTTCTGTGTATTCTTGCCACCTCTTCCAAATATCTTCTGCTTCTGTTAGGTCCATACCATTTATGTCTGGTATCTCTAGTTTTCTTGACGAGATCTCTAGTCTTTCCCATTCTAATGTTTCTCTCTCTTTCTTTGCATTGATCACTGAGGAAGGCTCTCTTATCTCTCCTTGCTATTCTTTGGAACTCTGCATTCAAATGGGTATATCTTTCCTTTTCTCCTTTTTCTTTTTCTTCTCTTCTTTTCTCAGCTATTTTTAAGGTTTCCTCAGACAATCATTTTGCCTTTTTGCATTTCTTTTTCTTGGAGATTGTTTTGATCACCACCACCTGTACAATGTCATGAATCTCCATCCATTGTTCTTTGGCACTCTATCTGTCAGATCTAATCCCTTGAATCTATTTGTCACCTCCACTGTATAATCATAAAGGATTTGATATAGGCCATACCTGAATGTTTTCACTAGTGGTTTGCACTACTCTCTTCATTTTAAGTCTGACTTTTGCAATAAGGAGTTCATGATCTGAGTGACAGTCAGCTTCTTGTCTTGTTTTTGCTGTCTCTGTAGAGCTTCTCCATCTTTGACTGCAAAGAATATAATCAATCTGATTTCAGTATTGACCAGCTGGTGATGTCCATGTCCATCTCTTATGTTGTTTGAAGAGAGTGTTTGCTATAACCAGAATGTTCTCTTGGCAAAACTCTGTTAACCTTTGCCTTGCCTCATTTTCTACTCCAAGGCCAAATTTTCCTGTAATTCCAGGTATCTCTTGACATCCCACTTTTGCAGTCCAGTCCCCTATCATGACAAGGACGTCTTTTTTTTTTTTTTTTTCTTTTTTTTGGTGTTAGTTGTAGAATGTCTTGTAGGTCTTCACAGAACTGTTGAGCTTCTTCAGCATTAGTGGTTAGGGCATAGACTTGGATTTTTATGATATTGAATGGTTTGCCTTGGAAACTAACAGAGATCATTTTGTCGCTTTTGAGATTGCACCCAAGTACTGCATTTTGGACTCTTTGGTTGACTATGATGGCTATTCCATTCTTTGTAAGGGAGTCTTTCCCACGGTAATAGATGCAATAGTCGTTTCAATTAAATCCACCAATTTCACTCCATTTTAGTTCACTGATTCCTAAAATTTCGATGTTGACTCTTGCCATCTCCTGTTTGACTACTTTCAATTTACCTTGATTCATGGACCTAACATTCCAGATTCCTGTGTGCAATATTGTTTTTTACAGCAATGGACTTTACTTCCATCACCTGTCACATCCACAACTGGGCGTTGTTGTTGTTGTTGTTGTTGTTGTTGTTTTGGCTCACCCTCTTCATTCTTTTTGTAGCTATTTCTCCACTCTTCTCCAGTAGCATATTGGGTACCTACTGACCTGGGAAACTCATCTTTCGATGTCATATCTTCTTGCCTATGGTTTGCTAATATCCTACAAGTTAAAACTCTCTGAATAAGTACATTTCATGGCCCCATGGCTCCCTAATAAAATGGGGCTTTTGATGATGGCCATTCTGACCAGTGTAAAGGGATATATCACTGTAGTTTTAAGTTACATTTTTCTAATGGTTAGAGATGCTATCATATTTTTATGTGTTTTTTAGCCATCCGTATATTTTCTTTGGAGAAATATTTATTTAGGTCTTCCACTCATTTTTTGTTTGGAATATTTGTCTTTTGATATTGAGCTGCATGAGATATTTATATATTTTGGAGATTAATCCATATTGCTTGCTTAATTTGTTAATATTTTCTCCCATTTTAAGTATGGTCTTTTCATTGTGTTTATGATTTGTTTTGCAAAAGTGTCTAAGTTTAACTAGGTACCATTTTAGAAGATAGAATATAATATTTGTCAGAATGAAAATTAATGTGTAAGATTAAAAATCTGACAAAAGTTATTAATGTAAACAAGAAAAATCAACAAATATAAAATGATTTCTAAAATATATACCAGAAAACTTTAAATTTAATATCTGCTTATTTGAAAAGAATGTATAATGTCAACTTCAGTGTCTCTATTTGAAGGAGAAAACAGAATGCCAGAGGCATACATTCTTACTCAAAATTTTTTTCAGTTTCCATTGATCTTGAAGAGTATGGGGATGAGCAATTTTATAAACATCAGGACATTAAAGTATGTTAATGATTTAAAGACGACCATGTGTTTGCCAGTCTGGAAGTGTCTGGGAAGCATGCAACAGCAGCTGCTTCCTCAAACTAACAAAGTGGGGGAAGGAAAATTGTGTAAGATTGTCTTCTGGCTGGCCTCCCATAAAAGAACTGACTTTCTGAAAAATTCCACAGAAACTAACCAGAGCCCTGTGCTTCAGGATTTCAGTCATAGTCAACAGCAATATTTGAGTCAAAACTCCATCCCACCTGGGTGGTGCTTGATGCATCCTCCAAACATAGGCTCTACCAGGCCACTGAGCTGCAGCTGTGAGCCTCAGACATTGGAGTGCTATAGGTCTAGGGGGAGGCCATTTTCCCACTGAGCATAAAGCCTGAGATGGGATGATGGGCTAAATCATACTTTTTTCCCTTCCATATCATATTGCTTGTGCCCTGTACTCAGTTTCACCAGGGAAAGAGCTAGTGTTTCCCTACTTGTGTTCTTTCAAAGCCCGATAACCAAAGGTTCCATGTCCAGGATCTGATGTCCAGATCCGTTGCCCATATCTCTGTGCACTGTTGTAGAATGCTGTGTGAATACTATTGTTTTTGTCACTGAAATTTTTCCCAGTTAGTGTTAATGCTTCATGAATTCAATACAAGAAAATCAGAACAGAATTATAACTTTTGCTACGAAAAATGAGTCATCAAATCACAGGGAAGAGTTTGGTTTCTTTGGCAGGTTTCTACTCTCAAAATTTCTCTGCACATCATTCCCTTCCTATCCACTTCCTTCCCCTCTTATTCCTTTCCTTCCTTCCTATCACTTCCTTTTCCAAACCACGAATGCTATTCATTCTCTTTAAGTTGAAGATTTTCCATTTCCTCTAAAGCACTCAAATATACATGAATCTTTTTTCCACACATACTCCTAAAACCTNCCTCTTATTCCTTTCCTTCCTTCCTATCACTTTCTTTTCCAAACCACGAATGCTATTCATTCTCTTTAAGTTGAAGATTTTCCATTTCTTCTAAAGCACTCAAATATAAATGAATCTTTTTTTCCACACATACTCCTAAAACCTTAGTTAATATTTAGCAATATAGACTGTAATATCATTTTGTATACTTAGACTTCTTTATTTCTAAAAATTTTATCTCAAATTTCTGGCATAGAAGTATCACTAGAATCTATGTCTTCATTACAAAGGTTGTAATAGCAGTAGTATTTGTGATAGTAGTATTTATCAGAAACCAGAAGCAAGGGCTTATAGCATCTTATTTAAATTAAAGAGGAAAAAGGTTTTAAATAGTCCTTATTACTCGAAATTATAACCAATCATTAGCCATTTAGCCACCTATGTCTCTGTTCTATTTAAATCAATATGAAATTATATCTTGTATTTGAATCTTTTAATTATTTAACTTTATAACTAGACAAAGTCTCAAGTCCCAGACCATTCTGTTCTGCCTTTTGGAATGGTTTAAGAAACTTTTGTTGCACAGTGGGGAGAGAGGATTAAGGAAAACAGATAAGGGAGTGAGCAATGGGATGACACAGGTAATATTAAACTGGCAAAAGACAGGTTCATGATTGGAATAAGAAAACAAGATGGGGACAAAATGAGACATAGATGAGAGAACACATGTTTGCTTGTATTAAGTGATACTGTCTATAGAGCTAACAGAAAAAAATAAACTGATTATCAAATGAAAAAATTTAACCTAGATTCACATAAGTAATTTAGTATAAAGAAAGATTGCTAAGGCTTGAGTGAGGGAAGGGAATAAACCTAAAGGAACTGCTAATTTCAGTGCTAGAGTGTGCAGAAGGAAATATAAAACTATTTTTAAAAATTGATTTTACTAACAACAAAATACCAGAAAGATAAATTTAGAAAGTGATTACATTTACAATGGTATCAACAAAAAATAATATATTCAAGGATAAACCTACTTGAGAACGCAAAAATCTGTACTCCAAAAACTATAACATGCTGATGAAAGAAACAGAAGAACACACAAATGGATATAAAGATATACCCATGTTCTTATTGGAAGAATTATTATTGTCAAAATGACACAAGGCAAGCTACAGATTCAATGAAATATTATCAAATTATCAATGCCATTTTTTCACAGAACTAGAGCAAAAAATCCTTCAATTTATATGGAAACACAAAAGACATCAAAAAGTTAAAATAATCTTGAGAGAGAAGAATGAAGCTGAATGAATCAGGCTCCCTGGCTTCAGACTGTACTACATAGCTACAGTAATCAAAACAGTATGGTACTGGCACAAAAATAGACACACTGATCCATGGAATAGGACACAAAGCCCAGAAATATATCCAGGCATTTGTGGTCTACAGAGAGGCACTAGTAGTAAAGAACCAGCTTGCCAATACAGGAGACGTAGGAGATGAGGGTTTGCTCCCTCTATTGAGAAAAATCTCCTGAAGGAGGGCATGGCAACCCACTCTAGTATTCTCACTGAGAGAATCCCATGGACTGAAGAGCCTGGTAGGCTACAGTCCATAGGGTCACAAAGAGCTGGACACGACTGAAGCAAACATGCAGGCACACTATTGATACTATGTATAAAATAGATAACTAATGAGAACCCACAGTATAGCTCTGGGAACCCTACTCAGCTCTCTGTGGTGACCTAAATGAGAAGGAAATCCAAAAAAGAGAAGATATATGTACATTTATTGTGACTCACTTTGCTGAACAGTAGAAACTAACACAACATTGTAAAGTAACTATATACTAAAATAGAATTTAATTTAAAAAATATATAGTGGAGGAAAGAGTCTGTCTCTTCAGTAACTGATCCTGGAAAAACTGGACAGCCACATGTAAAAAACTGAAATCAGAACATGTGTTAAAATAGTATATATAAAAATAAACTCAAAATGGACTATACTTAAATGTTCTAAAACTCCTAGAGGAAAACAGGCAGAACACTAGTTTGACATAAATTATAGCAACGTTTTTTTTTGGATCCATCTCCTAGAGTAATGGCAATAATAACAAAAATAAGCAAATTGGACCTAATCAACTTGAAAGCTTTTGCACAGTAAAGGAAGCCATAAACAGAAAATACAACGTATGGAATGGGAAAAAAAAAATATTTGTAAATGATGCAACCAACAATGGATTAATTTTCAAAATACACAAACAGCTCATACAACTTATTGTAAAAGCAAAAACCAGCAAAAAAAAAAAAAAAAAAACCCAATCAAAAATGGGCAGATACACTATATAGACATTTCTCTAAAGAAAACATAGAAAATGCAAAAAGCCATATGGAAAGATGCTCAATATAGCCAATTATTAGAGAAATGCAAGTCAAAAGTGCAATAAGGTATTACCTCACTTCAGTCAGAGTGGTCATCATCAAGAAATCTACAAACAATAATAAATTCTGGAAAGCATGTAGAAAAAAAAGGAATCCCTCTATACTGCTGGTCAGAATACAAACTGGTGCAGTCACTATGGAGAACAGTATGAAAGTTCCTTTAAAAATTAAAAATAAAGTTACCATATGATACTACAATCCCACTCTTGGGCATGTATCCAGAGAAAAGATATATTCAACCCAAATTTTATTGCAGCAATATTTCCAATAGCCAAAGAATAGAATTAACCTAAATGCTGTCTAGGATTGTCATAGCTTTCCTTCCAAGGAACAAACATCTTTCAATTTCATGGCTGCAATCATTGTCCAAAGCTATTTTTAGGCCCAAGAAAAGAAAATCTGTCACTTTTGCCATTTTTCCCCCATCTATTTGTCATGAAGTAATGGGACTGAATACTGTGATCTTAGTTTTTTTAATGTTGAGTTTTAAGCCAGTTTTTTTCACTCTCCTCTTTCACCTTCATCTAGAGGCTTTTTTGTTCCTCGTCACTTTCTGCCATTAGGATAGTGTCATCTGCATATCTGAGGTTATTGATATCTCTACTGGCAACTTGATTAGAGCTTGTGAGTCATCCAGCCTGGTATTTCACATGATGCACAGAAGTTAAATAAACAGATGACAATATACTGCTTCCCCAATTTTGAATCAATCCATTGTTCAATGCCCACTTCCAATCGCTGCTTCTTGACTTGCATACAAGTTTCTCAGGAGACAGGTAAGGTGGTCTGGTATTCCCATCTCTTTAAGAATTTTCCACAGTTTTTTGTCATTCACATAGTCAGAGGCTTTAGCATAGCCAATGAAATAGAAGTAGATGCATTTCTGGAATTCCCTTGCATTTTCTTTTATCCAATGGATGTTGGCAATTTGCTGGAGATGAGAATGGCAATCCACTTCAGCATTCTTGACTTGAAAACTCCATTCCATATCATTAAAAAGCCTACAAATAAACAAATGCTGCAGAGGGTGTGTAGAAAGAGGAAACCTTCTACACCACTGATGGGATTGCAAGTTGGTGCAAACAGTATGGAAGACAATATAGCAGGTCCTCAGAAAACTAAAAGTGAATTACTTTATGACCCAACAATATCACTCATAGGCATCAGTCATTAAATTCTTTGCAGCCAAAGATGGAGAAGCTCTATACAGTCAGAAAAAACAAGACGAGGAGCTGACTGTGGCTCAGATCATGAGTTCTTTATTGTCGAATTCAGACTTAAATTGAAGAAAGTAGGGAAAACCACTAGACCATTCAGGTATGACCTAAATCAAATCTATTATGATTATACAGTGGAAGTGAGAAATAGATTTAAGAAACTAGATCTGATAGAGTGCCTGATGAACTATGGACTGAGGTTCATGACATTGTATAAGAGACAGGGATCAAGACCATCCCCATGGAAAAGAAATGCAAAAAAGCAGAATGGGTGTCTGGGGAGGCCTAACAAATAGCTGTGAAAAGAAGAGAGGCAAAAAGCAAAGGAGAAAAGGAAAGATATACCCATTTAAATGCAGAGTTCCAAAGAATAGCAAGAAGAGATAAGAAAGCCTTCTTCAGCGCTCAATGCAAAGAAATAGAGGAAAACAACAGAATGAGAAAGACTAGAAATCTCTTTAAGAAAATTAAAGATACCAAGGGAACATTTCATCCAAAGATGGGCTCGATAAAGGACAGAAATGGTATGGACCTAATAGAAGCAGAAGATATTAAGAAGAGGTGGCAAGAATACACAGAAGAACTATACAAAAAAGATCTTCACAACCCAGATAATCACGATGGTATGATCACTCACCTATAGCCAGACATCCTGGAATGTGAAGTCAAGTGGGCCTTAGAAAGCATCACTATGAACAAAGCTAGTGGAGGTGATGGAATTCTAGTTGAGCTATTTCAAGTCCTGAAAGATGATGCTGTGAAAGTGCTGCACTCAATTTGCCAGCAAATTTGGAAAACTCAGCTGTGGCCACAGGACTGGAAAATGTCAGTATTCATTCCAATCCCAAAGAAAAGCAATGTCAAAGAATGCTTAAACTACCACACAATTGCACTCATCTCACATGCTAGTAAAGTAATGCTCAAAATTCTCCAAACCAGGCTTCAGCAATACGTGAACCATGAACTGATAGGCATATATCTAGACAAAACTATAATTCAAAAAGATATGCACATGCTATGTTCATAGAAGCTCTATTAACAATAGACAGAACATAGAAATAGCCTAAATGTCTATTGACGAAAAGGAGAAATGAATAAAGAAGTTGCAGTACATATATGCAATGAAATACTACTCATCCATGAAAGGAATGAAATCATGCCATTTTCAGTTACTATTATAACACAGATGCAACTTGAGATTGTCATACTAAGTGAAGTTAAAAAGTGAAAGGCAAATATCATATGGTAAAATATATTCATATTTTATATTCCATATAATTCTAAATCACAGAGATAGAGATCAGACTTGTATGTATATACTTTCTTTTTACATTCTTTTCTTTTATTGTTTATCACATGAGATTGGTTATAGTTTCCTATATTATACAGTAGGACCTTGTTGTTCATCCATTCTATAGATAATAGTTCATCTTCTAACCCCGACCTCTCACTGTATCTTTCTCACAACCCTCTCCCTCTTGGCAACCACAAGTTGGGTTGTAGTCTGGGACCACAGCACAGCTAAAGGAAGATGGGATCAGAGTCATTTTGTCAGATGTATTCTTGAAGGACTCAGGCAGGCACATGCTAAGCCTTTAAACTATGGCAAATTGGCAGACATAAAACAGGAGGAGAAGGAAGCTCCTGGTAAATTCCTAGATAGACTGAGAGAAGCCCTTCTCAGATTCACTGAGATTGATCCCGAAAGTGAAGAGGGGAGAGTAATCTTAAAGGATAGATTTCTCACTCAGTTAGCTCCAGATANAACTATGGCAAATTGGCAGACATAAAACAGGAGGAGAAGGAAGCTCCTGGTAAATTCCTAGATAGACTGAGAGAAGCCCTTCTCAGATTCACTGAGATTGATCCCGAAAGTGAAGAGGGGAGAGTAATCTTAAAGGATAGATTTCTCACTCAGTTAGCTCCAGATATCTGCCCTAAGCTATTAAAATGGGCATACCGACCAAATCAGTCTTTAGATACTCTGTTACAACTGGCTCAGACAGTGTATTAGGGTAGGGAACATGAGGAAAAGACAGACTGGTTCCAAATAGAAAAAGGAGTACATCAAGGCTGTATATTGTCACCCTGCTTATTTAACTTATAGGCAGAGTACATCATGAGAAAGGCTGGGCTGGAAGAAGCACAAGGTGGAATCAAGGTTGCCTGGAGAAATATCAATAACCTCAGATATGCAGATGACACCATCCCTCTGGCAGAAGGTGAAGAGGAACTAAAAATCCTCTTGATGAAAGTCAAAGAGGAGAGTGAAAAAGTTCACTTAAAGCTCAACATTCAGAAAGGCTGGGCTGGAAGAAGCACAAGGTGGAATCAAGGTTGCCTGGAGAAATATCAATAACCTCAGATATGCAGATGACACCATCCCTCTGGCAGAAGGTGAAGAGGAACTAAAAATCCTCTTGATGAAAGTCAAAGAGGAGAGTGAAAAAGTTCACTTAAAGCTCAACATTCAGAAAATGAAGATCATGGCATTTGGTCCCATTACTTCATGGGAAGTTGATGGGGAAACAGTGGAAACAGTGTTAGACTTTTGGGGGGGCTCCAAAATCACTGCAGATGGTGACTGCAGCCATGAAATTAAAAGACGCTTACTCCTTGGGAGAAAAGTTATGACCAACCTAGGCAGCATATTCAAAAGCAGAGACATTACTTTGCCGACTAAGTTCTGTCTAGTCAAGGCTATGGTTTTTCCAGTAGTCATGTATGGATGTGAGAGTTGGACTGTGAAGAAGGCTGAGTGCCGAAGAATTGATGCTTTTGAACTGTGGTGTTGGAGAAGACTCTTGAGAGTCCCTTGGACTGCAAGGAGATTTAACCAGTTCATTCTGAAGGAGATCAACCCTGGGATTTCTTTGCAAGGAATGATACTAAAGCTGAAACTCCAGTACTTTGGCCACCTCATATGAAGAGTTGACTCATTGGAAAGCTTTGATGCTTGGAGGGATTGGGGGCAGGAGAAGAAGGGGATGACCGAGGATGAGATGGCTATATGGCATCACTGACTCGATGGACTCGAGTCTGAGTGAACTCTGGGAGTTGGTGATGGACAGGGAGGCCTGGTGTGCTGTGATTCATGGGGTTGCAAAGAGTCGGACCAACTGAGCAACTGAACTGAACTGTATCTTTTGGGTTCAGAATTTGCCCCAACTGCTAGTTTGTTTTAGTCCCATGTGGTTTCTCTGTATTTTGTTGCTGGAGAAGAGATATGTCCAGGTGCAAGCACTGCAGCAGAGGGTGCCAGGTCCCAGCCTATCTCACATCTACTGTTCTTTCCCTGGATCTTTCTTCTTCATGTTTAGTCTTAGCTTGAATGTTAGTCTTGCAGAGACTGACATCTTCTCTAAAGAAGCCACTCCCTAGCCCCCCAATTACTCCCTCTTTCCCAGTTCTCAGGGTCTTTTCTAGCTCTTATTACCACTGAAAAGTACCTTCCCTCTTTGGCTTCCAGAATGTAGGGAGAACATGGCCAGTTTTGTCCATTAATGGGACTCTGGAGCCCACCACATGGTAGGCACTCAGAAAGCCTTTGTTGAACAAATGAGTCAGTTCAGACATCCTTTGGTCATTGCCTCCTACGTGGAGGCCTCCCTAGCCCAAATCCATCACCACTGGTTCCAATTAATCACCAGAACTGCCACAACTGTTATAATCTTCCATCTAGAAAGTCAAAGGTTTCTGCCTTTTGTATTTAAAACCATAGCTTAACACAAACAGCCAGATTTATTTAGTTATGAATTAGGCTGAGGTCCAAGATGATTCATATTTTAAGTGCAACCTGTTTGCTTGAGCTAGTCTGTTTCCTCTGACCTAGATTGTTCTGGGAAAAGGACAGAGGTGAGGGAACATGTTTTTAGGCCACATTTTATAGCACAGCCATCTCACTCTTCAGTTTTGAAATGTGGCCTCTATCTTAGTCAGATGGGGCTGCTATAACAAAATACCTAGACCGGTGGCTTAAATAATAGACATTTGTTTCTCATAGTTCTGGAGGCTAAAAATCCAAGATCAAGGTTCCAGCAAATTCAGTTCTGGTGCGAGCTGTCTTCTTGTGGTGTCCTCATAAAGCAGAGAGAAAGAGCTCTGGAGTCTTATTATAAGGTAAGAAACCCCATGATGGGGGTCCCACACTCATGACCTCAACTAAAGCTTTTTACCTCTCAGAGATCTCACCTCCAGATACTGTCATATTGGGTGTTAGGACTTCAGTGTATAAACGTTGCAGGGACATAAACATTCAGTTCATAATAGCATCTCTGAGATTCATTTTGATGGAAACCTTGAGTGCTTGTTGGTGAGAGAAAACTATGACAGATAGAAGCACCTCAGACATTCTCCTAAAGTTGGTTGGTGAAAGCTCCTGATGGTCTACAAAACTAAACTGGAAATGGATGAGTTTGCTCAGAGTTAACCAGTGGCTTGGGAGACAGTTCACAGGGCAGTACCAAGTATAGTCCTAGCTTCATCTGTATCAATCACCTGGTGGGATGGGGCGGGAGAAGGTGTTTAAATGCTGCTAACTAACAATCAGAGCTGCTGATTCAATATGTTTGGGGTGGGGCCTGCAGGCTACATTTTGACAAGTACTCAGGTGTAGCCTACTTGCCATTAAGTGCAAGAACCGCTGTCATTAAGAAAGGACTTCCCAGGTGGCGCTAGTGGTAAAGAACCTGCCTGCCAATGCAGGAGATGTAAGAGACTCCGGTTCCATCCCTGGGTCAGGAAGATCCCCTGGAAGAGGGCATGGCAACCCGCTCCAGTATTCTTGCCTGGAGAATCCTATGGACAAAGAGCCCGGCTACAGTCGTGGAGTCACATAGAGTTGGACATGACTGAAGCTCACGCATGTCGTTAAGAAGTGAGATTAGACTTTACCACAGCCTGCTTATCCTGAGGCACCTGAGGTGAGTGCCTCAGTCACATTGCCATTTCACGCTGTGTTTTTTGTTTCTGGCCTGCTTGCTTTCTACAGTTAGTCCTGTATGTATGAAACTTCAAGTCGCGAACTTTAAAGGTTAGTTCATGTGTCTGGGAGCTTCCCTGGTGGCGCAGACCTTTGGTAAAGCGTCTGGCTACAATGCGGGAGACCCGGGTTCAATCCCTGGGTCGGGAAGATCTCCTGGAGAAGGAAATGGCAACCCACTCCAGTATTCTTGCCTGGAGGATCCCATGGATGGAGGAACCTGGTAGGCTGCAGTCCATGGCGCTGCAGAGTCGGACGCGACTGAGCAACTTCACTTTCACTTTCATGTGTCCGGCTTCCATTGTCACGTGTGTGAATCCTCTACAAGTGGTGGCGCTTTTGTATACTTTATACTGTACGGGGCACAGTACGGCGCTCATAGCCAACTGTGTTAGGTAGGTACCTAGTCTAACCTTGCTGGACTTCAGAGCAAATTGAGCTGACAAACGAGCTCTCAGAATGGAACTCGTTCTTGTGTAGGGGGATTACTATATTGCACAGGCTGTGAAAAGCGAGACTTCCTCACCAACCAAAGGTATATCTCCAAACATTGCTAGAGGCTTCCCCTGGTCAAGAACCTCCTTTGCTTTCTTAGATGCCGCCTCTATATTTTTACCGGAGAAAAGGCATAGTTTATCTTCACCATGATGTAAACATTGTTTAATATTCAGAATAATAATTGGCCTCAAACAACTCTCTCCTGTGTTCGTTCTTCTATGGGTCTTTCTCTGAAAGATTTTCCCCCCTAATTTATCTTTTTTTCCCCCCTGCTCGTCTGAATCCTCATTTTTCAGGAACAAATTCAAGTTTGTTTTCATCCACTTAAGTCCCCTCTACCACAGGCCTTTTTCCTCCTTGAATTCCCAAAATAAATATACCATAGTCTTTAGTACTTAATTGTACTCTCCCGTGGAATCAATTTGAAGACAAAGAGCCTGAAGCTACTTTCGAATGCTTGGTAAACACTTGAGGGCAGGTTGATTGGGTCCTTAGATGAAAATTGCAGAACATTGCATTGGATGCAGGTGGATTCAGTATAATCGCCCCAGCTAGAAGGAGCAAAGTTCAAGAGGAAACATTACAAAGTTTCTGGTTTATATTGATAAATATTTAGAGAATGGATTTTTGGCAGATGTAGACTTATTAGTCTACCTAATATGTTTAAAAAGCAGGTCTTACCTAGGGGCATAAATCTTTATGCCTTTATTTCCTCAAGTTTAGTAGTGAGGCAGTACCAAATTTGCATTTATGAAATAGTGCTTTTTAGACGTAAATGAAGCAGGGCTTTTCAGAAAACTTTAGAAAGCAATTGAAAATGAGTTTCTGTGTCATAGATAAGGTTATATAAATTTTCCTGTTCCATCCTAAAATGGTTTAAACGGTTTTCTACAGAAAAATCTGTCCAGATAACATTCCTTTGGCTCTAATGAAAATGAGAACTAAGTTTCACTCTGTGTTTAATGTTGATGGGCTGACTAGCGAGAGAATTTACTCATAACTACATTTTTAAAAATTTAATTTTGATTGGAGTATAGTTGACTTACAATGTTGTGTTGCTGGTAACTACTTTGAATGCAAAATGTGCCTTTTAATGTGGCAATTTCTTGTGATTGCCTTTATTCAGGGAAGGAGGAGAGAAAACTGAGAAACAAAGGTTGCATTCTAAAAGTTTGATGCTTTTCTGTTCCACGTTGTAAACTGTAGCTCTCTAGTCTCTACTTAAGGGTCTCAAAGAGATGATGATAATACATTCTAGCCCCTCTCTAAAACATGAGCTGCTCTGTTCTCCTGTGTCTATATGGATCACCATGTCATTACTCTGGTAAGAGAAATAAACTGGAAAGTGTTCCTTACCCTTCTCTTAGCAACCCCCGCACCCTCCCCCCAACAACCCCGACACACACACCCAGGAATCTGGCTGGTTGTGTGTGCATCCATCATTCTGGACAATCTCTTGGAGGCTTTGCCAGCCCTATGCGCATGGACATTTCCTTCAAAGGCCAGCAGGGGTCAGCCGGAACACTGGCTGCTCTGGACACGTCTCTTGCCAAGACCAGGACAGCACAAGGAGGCACTTGTTGGTTCCCTGAGCTGAGACAAAGCCCTTGCTAAGTCTTTGGAGATGTTTTACGTGCCTTCTACCTTTTGGCACTGCCCTCCACTTTGTACCACGTATCCCTAAGCGTTCACCCTTTCCTGGGTTCAGTACCCTTTCCCATCAGCATCTAAGCCAACACCATAAACCATCTCTCTCCCCCGCTGGAATGGAGCTGTTCTATTTTAAATTTGAAGTTCTACAGTCACTAATTTTACAGTTTTATCCAAGTGAGTGTGCTATGGCTTCTCTCTTGCCATTCACTGACATTGACGTTATGGGTGGGGAATTCCAGCTTGGGGCCTGGAGGGAGGGAGACCTGGGGGTGAGAAAGGTGCAGAGGAGAGAACTGCTGGGACAATTCCATGATCTGCCAAAGGGCTTCGCTGTCCTAGTCTGGAGAGAGTGAAGATCCCAGGTGCCTCGGGGACCAAGCTCCTGTCCTTGCTTTAGTAGTGATGGGGTAGCTGGTGACCATAACCTGCCCCAAGGGTTGTGCATTCTGAGAATTGTCCGTCTTTCAGGACCAGCTACATAATTTGTGGAGTCCAGTGCAAGATAAAAATGTAGGTCCCCTTGTTCAAAGACTACTAAGAACTTCAAATCACTGATCACAGAGCATTGAACCAAGCACAAGGCTGCTCTGAGCATGGAGCCCTCTGTGACTAGCCTGCAGGTCACATACACATGATGTCGTCTTTGCCCCAAACATACGAAGGAAAAGCTCTTCCTTGTCCTGACCCCGGGGATCTGTGTGAGGGCATCCCACATCTGACTTCTCTCCTGTCCCCAGGAACTAGGGTCCTGGAGAGTGAGAGAGATACAGGGGGAAAGTGTGTGAGATCTTATTCCACAAATACTGGACATACACTGCTTTAGGCTCTGGAGATTCTGCAGTAAACAAGTCATTGTCCTCATGGGGCTTGAAATCTAACTGGGGAGGACAGCAGTCAACAGGCAAATACCTGCTCTTAGTGTGCTGGATAGTGACAAGCACCTTGGAGAGAAGTAAAGCAGGGCAAGGGGGGAGGATGGGTGTCAACGGGAAGGGACGGTGTCTGAGAGGGGCTATTTGAGCAAAGGCCTGGAGGGAGGGAGTCATGCAGGTACTTGAGAAGGGGAGCATTCAGGCAGAGGGTCTGGCAAGTGCAGAGGCCCTGAGGCCTGTCAGATTTGAGGAAGAACAAGAGGGCAGCTTGGCCGATACGGCTGATGGGGATTTGGAGGCTGTGCAGTTGGAAAAGGGAGTTGCACTAAAGACTCTGGATTTTACTCTGGATCAGATGGAAGCTTTGGGTGTTTAGAGCAAAGCCGGGTCATCATCTGACTTAGGTTAAATCAGGGGTCCCTGGCCTCCAGGATCTGATGCCTGATGACCTGAGGTGGAGCTGATGTAATAGTAATAGAAATAGAGTGCATAATAAATCTCCTCCCTGCCCCTCGCCACACTGGTTTCTTCCATGAAAATCAGTCCCTGGTGCTGAAAAGGCTGGGGGCTGCTGGGTTAAAGGGCTCCCTCTGTACTCTGTTGAGAAGAAATTGTGGGGACAGAAGAGTGAGAGTGACCCAGTGTGCAGGTTCTTGCAGTAATAACCCACGTGGCTCTGACCACGCTGCTCCAGGTGGAGGTGATGAAAAATGGCCAGATTCTAGAAAGATTGTAATCGTAAAAGGACAAGGGGCCAGGTTGGACTTGTTTATCACTTTAATACTATTGCCAGACAGATGGTCAGGCCCATGTAGGTGCCCAACAAATACGTGTTTAATGAGTTAATACAATTTAACATAATTTTTTATAATAGAGATGTAAGATATATTTAAAGAATGAAAAGAGGCAGGAAGCCTTGCCAGTGTTTTAGAATTTTTTATCCCCACTGTGCTTCAATGAAGTCTTCAAAAATGTTAAAGGTCAGTTCAGATGAAATAAATTACGTGTCTCAAGGTGATATAGCCTGTCTGCCTGAACATGCTTTTAAAATCGACAGTAAGACTATTTTTAGTGTGTGGTCCGTAGGTGACACTGTTTCTTGTTAGGGCTTCCGTTCCAGCAGGTCATGTGTGCAAGGCCACTAAGGTAGAGTGTTTTGTTTTCATAAGAGCTCTTTTTTATTCTCTGTTCTTTCTTTAAAAACTTTTTTATTTTATATTGGAGCATACTTGATTAACAGTGTTGTGTTAGTTTTGGGTGAACGGTGAAGGGACTCACCCATACATATTCATGTATTCATTCTCCCCCAAATTCCCTCCTCATCCAGACTGCCACATAACATTAAGCGGAATTCCCTGTGCTCTACAGTAGGACCTTATTAGTTATTCATTTTAAATATAGCAGTGTGTACATGTGGATTCCAAACTCCCTAACTCACTCTCTCTTCACCCTTCCTCTCTGGTAATAAGGTTGAGTGTTAAATGCAATTTTAACTGAATTTTATCCTTGGTCTGTAGATAATTAGATTAGCTTCGCCAACAATTTGCTAAGACTCTTGAAAGTATATGTACAAGACAAACATTTGAAAATGTCATTCTTCCTTAATGGAATACTTAGATATTATATAAAGGATCAAAAATTCATCTCAATGTTGGAAATACAGCAGTGCTTACATGCTACCGAGACCTTCACTGCTTGATGGCAATTTAAGTCTTTTCCCATGTGATTCTGGTATATATATGTATTTCATATATATGGGCATGCTAAGTCACCTCAGTCATGTCTGACTCTTTGTGACTATGTGGACAGTAGCCTGCCGGGCTCCTCTGTCCATGGGATTCTCCAAGCGAGAATACTGGACTGGGTTGCCATGCCCTCCTCTAGGGAATTTTTCCAACCCAGAGATGGAATCTTCATCTCTTACGTCTCCTTCATTGGCAGGTGGGTTCTTTACCACTGGTGCCGCCTGGGAAGCCCCCCAGATATATATTTTGAGGGGGCTGTTATTTGTTAAGACCACATAAAGTATCATTAGATTTATTTTCCATTTTGAGTTTGTGCAGGGAGGTGGAAGTACAGACACGGATAGTGTAGGGAACGGATATTCAGGGGAAGAGGAGGCTGCAGTAAAACTTAGGAAACTGTGGGGTATCATGGGAAATTCTATGAGTGCTTTTCAGATGGCACGTTTCCTCCAGCTGTGGGCCTTCTAAGCTGCTGGGCCACCTTTCTCACCCAGAAAGCTTGCTGAGGCCATACCACCTTGCAAGACTGCTTCCCCTGGAGCTGTGAAGCTGATTGGTTCTTCTTATCCAGTGCCCACCTGCCTTCCATGGGAGTTGGTCATTCCAGACGAAGCCAGGCTAAAGTCAGACATTCTGAGATTCCTATCTTGTTAGACTTGAAGAGTCAGATGATGAAAGATTCCAGTGGACCCATGGCTTTCCTCAGAGTCGGGCATCCCCCTCCAAGATGGCTGGTGTCCCCTGGAGAGTCCCCAGGTGTTAGTGGAGCTGTGGATCTCCAAGGATGGAACCATGTTCTTCACAGCCTACCATGTGCCAGGCATATGCCTTGATGTGTCCCTCCTCTAGACTCACTTGTAGTCTGATTTTCCTCTTCTAGTACTGTTTGTGCTCGTTTCTTGCCTAAGAGTTTCCCACAATCCAGGGCTAGACAGCATCCTATCTTTTCATCCCCCCACCCCATCATTAACATACTTTTTGCCATCTTATGGGTGACAAACTGGCTCTGAGAACTTCTCAGCCTCGTGTCCTCATTCAAGGCAAGCAGAGGGGACTGCTCCAGCTATGTCTGTTTCTTTCATCAGAGAAGCGGGCTTTACCATCGGCTCCCAGTGGACTTCCTCTATCGCTGTCTCACCACTTCAAGCTAAAAGCAGTACTGGGAAAATGAGGGTCCGGCTTTGGGAAGAAGAGGTTTGGGAATGGCTCCTGACTTAAGTAAAAGTCATTCAGTCATGTCTGACTCTTTGTGACCCCCTGGACTGTCTCCTGTCAGGCTCCTCTGTCCATGGGATTCTCCAGGCAAGAATACTGGAGTGTGTTGTCATTCCCTTCTCCAGGGCATCTTCCTGACCCAGGGATCAAATCCAGGTCTCCTGCACTGCAGGCAGATTCTTTACCATCTGAACCACTGGGGAAGCCCATATACCTACATATGATAAAGTTTAATTTATGAATTATGTATATTCCAGAGATTAGTAACCGTAATGGATAATAAAATGGAGTGGTTATAACAATATACTGTAATAAAACTTGTGATATGATCTCTCTCTTTCTCTGTCTCAAAATGTCCTATTGTACTATATTCACCCTTCTTGTGATGATGTAAGATGAATAAATGTCTATATGATAAGTAAGATGAAATAAGGTGACTGATGTATTGTGATCTATGTGCGTGCTAAGTCGCTTCAGTTGTGTCCGACTCTTTGTGACCCCATGGACTGTATCCCGCCAGACTCCTCTGTGCATGGGATTCTCCAGGCTAGAATACTGGGGTGGGTTGCCATGCCCTTCTCCAGGGGATATTCCTGATCCAGGAATGGAACCTGGGTCTCCTGCATTGTGGACAGATTGTTTACCCTCTGAGCCACTAGGGCTTCTGACTTAGCCAACTGCAAACATCTGCCCCAGGGGCCACTCTCTCCAGTTGGATCATGTTCTTCCACACAAGCTGCCATAACATGTGAAAATTCATGTCATTTCATTGCATCCACTCCCTCTAGGGCCACCATCTCCCTCCTGTCTCTGTCGCTGCCTTTAACTGCAACATCAGTGACTCCTGGCCTCAGCGTTAGTTGCTTGACCTCCATCACCTACCTGTTCACCCCTGGCTCCTCTCTCACCTACTGCTCTCAGGTGACCCACAGGAGAGCTAGTGCTGGGCTCTGGACATCTTCACTCAAGCTTGCCCTCTTCCTCTTCCTGCACGCCTGCATGTGAGTCTTAGAAGTCTGTCTCATCTGTCACTGTCATTGGAATCACTGGATTCATCCTGTGCTCCTGTGTCCCTTTAACCTCTGTCATGCAAAGGTCCGAGTTCTGTTCATCTTGTTTTGGGAATAACTCTCACCTCACCGTCTTGTTTCCCTTTGCATAAACCTGGTTCCCCTTCAGGGCTTCCCTGGTGGCTCAGCAGTAAAGAATCTGCTTGCCAGTGCAGGAGACACAGGAGACTTGGGTTCGATTCCTGGGTTTTGAACATTCCCTGGGATAGGAAATGTCAACCCACTCCTGTATTCTTGCCTGGGAAATCCCGAGGACAGAGGAGCCTGGTGGGCTGCGGTTCTCAGTGTCAGAGTCGGACACGAATGAGCATGAACACAAGCGTGAGTTCCCCTTCAATTCCCGACTCCCTCACTCCGCTTCACCCACCCTCCAGACCGCCACAGTCATCTTTATGTGGCTTGCTTGTTCGCCCTTGACTAAAAGGCATTCATGGTTCCTTATTGTTTGAGTATAACACAGAAGCGTGGCATTTGAACTGCATCCTGCCCAACCCGTCGCTTTAATCACATTTGCTCGGTGCTCTTGCCCTCTTGCTGCAAGGTCTCCAGTTTCCCAGAGAGATCTCAGGGCTTTGCTGTGTTGGGAACGCTCGTCCTGCCTTTCTCCCTCAGTGACCTCCTCCTTGTCCTACGGACCCAGGTCAAAAATACCTCTCCAGGGCAGTTTCTCTCAAACTGTCTCATGCAGCTGCCTTTCCCCCTCTTATACTGTTGGTATCACATTTGCGGCATTGTTTTTCACCTTCACGTCCATCTCCTCTAGGAGAGAACCAGCCTGTGATGTAGCTTCACATCTTTAATAGCTGTTGCAGGGCTTGGCATCATAGTAGGTGCTCTGAAGATGTTTGTTAACTATTTTTTAACTGCTGTGGGATAGCAATGGAGGAGGTTTTCTGGATGCTGTGCATTTGGTACATGTGTGGTCAGTATGAATCCTAAAAGTTCAGTTAAGAAAACTTCAGAGAACAAGTGTTTACTGCGGTGGAGAGCTCTTCAGCTTCCAGGATTGGAGGTGGTGTGTGTGTGTGTGTGTGTGTGTGTGTGTGTGTGTGTGTGTGGTTGGTGTTTTTAGAACAAGGCAATGGTTCAGCCCTGTGGGAGCAGATTGCATGAGACAGACACCCAGAATGGGGGAGATAATGCCAGCCAATCTGTCAGGTTTCATCATCTGCTGGTCTTGGGCTGGGAAGATTCCTAATATACGCCTCTCAAACCTAACATCTTGGGAAGGACTGCCTTCAGTTTTCATCTTCTGCAGGTTGCTTATACAACTCACCTAAAAGTAATATTCTAAGAAAGCTTATTATTTATCTCAGGTCGAGTAAGTAAATCTTGGTGTATTGGATTTAGTAAGCATGGATTCTGATCATATCTGCCCTGGTAAGGAAATGTACCCAGCATGGGGAAGAGGCAGATCTCTTTTATAGATTACTTCTTAGCCAAGAAATAACATTTTTTTCTTTTAATTTCACACAGCTAAAATTGCAATTATATAATTGTGAAAAAGCAGCTTGGGGAGTAGTCCATTTAAGACTCAGGGATAGAGGGAGCTGTGGATCTTGCCCCCCTGCCCCCACCAAATTGGTGATTTTATTTTATCTGGGAAACCTACTTGCTCGTGGGTGTGTGCATTGGCAGATAAAGTGTGTGGGTTGGTGAGTTGTTTGTATATACTTACATGACTGTATGTGAGTGAGAGTATGTGTGTGTATAGATCAGAAATTATAATACAACTTCTTAAATTTAGAAAAATTGTGAAATGACATAACTCATGAATACATATCCATCATACGTAAACATATATACTGCCTTTCTGTACTGTTAGTGTACAGATAAGTCTCCTTTAACAAATACATAATATTTGAAACACATTATGTTTTAAGTGAGTTAGATGTCTTTCCTGAACACTGTTTATATTATTAATTTTCTTTGCAGTGCTCCCTTTTCAAACATGTTACTAAAGTAATCGTCAATCAAGGTTTAATTACTGTTATTTTCAAAGCAGCTGGATCTGAAATAATGAGGCTTTACTGATATTTTCCTATTCTTTAGCCATAGAAGTTAATGATAGTTCTTTCCATCAAGTTGAAATGAAGCAGAAGATAAGCAGTATAAATAATTATGTCTTAGGTACTTTCCTAGAAAATATTTCATCTTCTGTTCCAACTGGAAAAATAAGCAACTGGTAATTCCTAATGAGTTGGTACTATTCAGGACTTTTTCGAGGTGACCTTCCATTTTTGAGATAAAGAAATTCTGATGGGATTAAGTAGATCATCTCTTCTGCATTCCATATATGGCTTTGTGTGAGGAAAGAACAAGATGGTTCTAAGTGGGTAACTTGGCAGAAATACTGGCGATAGATGATTTTATGGGAAACAGTATGTGGGATAAGAGTGAGCTTAGCCTTAAACGTAGAAATCTGGCCTCTTTGGACCTAACACCAAGAAGGAACAGTGTGAGATTCCCTATATTGTTGTTCCAAAGGTGTGGCAACAATATCAAAAGCAAAAAATCCATTGTTGAAACAATGTACCTTGAGTTGAAGCCTTCAAGCATGGCTTTCAGGTAATGAATTAAGTCCTGATTTCGTATGAAGGAAGGCTTAATAGCTGGTAGGTGACCTTTTATTATGATTTTTTCTTTCACTTAAAAGATTAAGCTGTACTCAGGACAGAGCTGGAGAGAGAACAGAGAGTCAGTCAGTTAGCAGCATAGTCTGTTGAGTCATGAGAAAATCGAGGCCTATGCACACACCGAACAGCTCTGCTCGGCTTACACACGTCTGTGCCTTGAAGGCCAAAGGTGCCATCGCTTCTTCCCTCTCCTTTTCTCCCTTTCTCATTGATACTTTCCTATCCTTTCAGTAGGTAAAACTTCCTTGCCTTTCTCCCCTGAAACTGCTGCGAACATTACCTGTGGCCTCCACTTTGCTAAATCTAAAGCTCAGCTCTCTGCTTTGGTCTAAGTTGACCTTTCAGCAGAGTTGACATTCTTGATGACTCTCTTCTAGCAAACACTTTCTTCTCTTGACTCCCAGACCCTCACAACTCCTTGGTTTCCCTCTGACTTCACTCATGGGTCACTCTTTCCCAGATGCTTGCTGCTTCATTTTATCTTCGTGGATATGCCCAGGACTCAGACCCTACAGCGCCTGTTCTTCTCAACTTGATTCCCTTTCCTGGAAACCTCATCTGGTCTCATGTGCTCACAGCTCCCACGTGGACATCTCTGGCCCACGTCCCTGAATTCCAGACCCATGCAGTCACTCATCTCTTTTGTGTGTCTACACGTCAATCATCACCTGTCTAAATGCAGACTCTGAATCTGGCTTTCAAGTCCGCTTCCCTTGGAGTTATTTGTATCAATTAAAGACAACTTCATTCTTCCAAGTGCAGGAAACATCCCTGACTCCTCTCTTTCCCTCACATTCTACCTCTAAGCTTCGAGAAATCATGAGACCCAGGTCTTATTACACTTCTTGCCACCTCACTGTTACCCTTCTAGTCTGACCCACCAGTGCCCCTTGCGTGGGTTATTGCAGCTGCCTTGTAACTGGTCTCCAGGCTTCTGCCCAGTTCTCAGTTGGCTCCGAGAGTGACTGGCGTGAGGTCGTTCAGTACATCGGTCAGATCACATCATTTCTCGGCTCCAAACCCTCATCGACTCCCAGTTTCCCTTCAAGGCCAAAGTCCTTCTCTAGACCTGAGGGGCTCTGTAAGATCTGACCTTTCTGCCTATACCTCCCTGACTTCCCCTCCTATTAAATCCTCCACTGCAGGTACAGTGGCCTCTGCTTTTCCTTACACATTCCAGATGTGATCTGTTTCCATTTTAGGGCCTTTGCACCTGGCGTTCCATCTGCCTGCAATGTCTTTTCCCCAGACATGTGTGCAATTAACTCCTTCATTTCAAGCCCTTTCTCCAGTGTCACCTTCTTCCTCATGACCCTAATGACTACTGCAGTCTGTTCCACCCCAGCACTCCTATCCCCCTCTGATTTTTCTGTAACACTTATCGTCTATTAACATACTATATAGTATGGTTATTTACTGTGCTTGTTTTTAAGAATAATTCTTTGTTTTTGGCTATGCTGGGTCTCCACTGCTGGGCAGGCTACTCTTTGGTTGTGGTGTGTGGGCTTCTCATTGTAGGGCACTCGGGCTTCAGTAGTTGATGCATGTGGGCTTCGTAGTTGAGGCTCCTGGGCTCTGGAGCACAAGCTCAGTAGTTGTGGTGCACAGGCTTAATTGCTCCAAAGCATGTGGGATCTTCCTGGATGAGGGATCCAACCTGTGTCTCCTGCATTGGCAGACAGATTCTTTACCACTGAGTCACCAGGGAAGCCCTATTTTTACTGTCAGCTTCTCCTACTAGAATGCAGTCTTCATGAGCACAGGGGCTTTTGGCTGTTCTGTGTCCTAAAGTCTGGTGTGGTTGATGGCAAAAGTTCTCAGTAGCTATGTGCTGAATGAGTAAGAGAAAACTGTGTAGCTATGTGCTGAATGAATAAGAGAAAAGTGTGGATGCTGGGAGCTGTGGGCTGGCTTTCTCTCATGTACTGAGGCTTGTTCTGTGTCAAGCCTTTTTCCCCTTTAAGACCCCACTTTCTGAAGTGTTTGTTGTGGGAGCTGGGGCTAGAGTGAAGTCTCCCTTGGGATGGTTTGTGGGAGGAGGAAGAAAAAGAGAAGAGAAAGCCTTTCCTGCTCTTGCCATAATGCATTGGCTTGTATCAGCTTGAGTGATGGAGCCAGGTAATCAGCGGGCCTGGCCTGGTCTGATATAGTTTGTATTCTGATGTTTTTACTTAACATTATCTCATGAGTACTTGCCCCACTTTTTCTTTTCTGTTTTTTTTTGAATATATTTTAATAGCTACATATTTAAAATATGGTCCTAATGACTCAGCCTTAAAAGCTGACATGTGTAAGCATGGAGGTGATCTTGGATTGCTTTTAAATATTTATTTTTAAAAATGTCTCTTGCTTTCATTATTTTTAAAATTAATGTTTGTTTACTCTTGGCTGTGCTGGGTCTTCGTTGTTTCCAGGGCTTTTCTCTACTTGTGGCGGGTGGCTACTGTCTCATTGCAGCGCACGGGCTTCTCATTGAGGCGGCTTCTCTTGTTACGGAGCTCAAGCCCGAGGGCTTCAGTAGTTGCAGCTCTTGAACTCTGCTGCTGCTGCTGCTGTGTTGCTTCAGTCGTGTCCGACTCTGTGTGACCCCATGGACGGCAGCCCACCAGGCTCTGCCATCCCTGGGATTCTCCAGGCAAGAGTACTNGAGCTCAAGCCCGAGGGCTTCAGTAGTTGCAGCTCTTGAACTCTGCTGCTGCTGCTGCTGTGTTGCTTCAGTCGTGTCCGACTCTGTGTGACCCCATGGACGGCAGCCCACCAGGCTCTGCCATCCCTGGGATTCTCCAGGCAAGAGTACTCTGCTGCTGCTGCTGCTAAGTCGCTTCAGTCTTGTCTGACCCTGTGTGACCCCACGGATGGCAGCCCACCAGGCTCTGCCGTCCTTGGCATTCTCCAGGCAAGAGTACTCTAGAGCTCAGTAATTGTGGAGGAAGGGCTTAGTTGCTCCACAGTATGTGGGATCTTCCCGGATCAGGGATAGAACATGTGTCTCCTGCATTGGCAGGCGGATTTTTTTCTTTTTTTCCTTCAAACCGCTGAGCCACCAGAGAAGCCCTGAATATTTATTTATCTGGCTGCATGGGGTCTTAGTTATGGCATGCAGGATCCCTGAACTTCCATGCGATATGCGGGATCTTTAGCTGCAGTATGTGTAATCCAGTTCCCCTACTAGGGATTGAACTTGGGCCCCCTGCATTAGGAGCATGGTGTCTTAGCTAGAGTTTGGTTCTCTGGGTGGTCCTGGCTCCAGCCCTTCCCAGCTGTGTGGCATGAGGCAGTTCACTGAACTCATGCTTAGTTTCCTCCTCTGTCAAATGTACCAGTGCCTGTAGAGGACCTGCATCTGTCACAGAAACAGAGTTATTCTAGAGAGATGAGAGTTTGAACAGAAAGGATGACATTTCTGTTCACTGTCATCTTCAGACCAGCATGATCAGTGATACCTGGGGGGCTGGTCAGTAATAGACTCCGAGACCCCACCCAGACCTGCCCAATCCAAATCTGCCTTTTGACAAGCTCCCCAGGTCTTTCCTTGCATACCGATGTCCCAGAAACAGTTACTTCAAACACTGGCTGGGACATAACCAAAGACTGCCCAATGCTGGTTTTGTTTTGGAGCAATTCTGCCTTTGGACCAGTTAGAAACATACTTCTTGTCTGTGTCAAGCAAGCTTTTCTAGTATTAATAAGTACCTGTGGGATCCCAGGCCCTTCATGGCACATCTCTGGGCTTCAGTGTCCTCATCTGTGATGTGAAAGTCAGAAACGAGTCATTTCAGAAGCAACCTGCCAGCTCTGGCCTTCTGGGATTCGGTGCTCCTCATCAATTCATAGTTTACTGAATGGTGGTGGTTTAGTTGCCAGGTCCTGTCCGACTCTTGTGACCCCATGGACTGGAGTCTGCCAGGCTCCTTTGACCCATGGGATTTTCTCGGCAAGAATACTGGAATGGGTTGCCATTTCCTTTTCCAGGGGATCTTCCCGACCCAGGAATCGAACCTGGGTCTCCTCCATTTCAGGCAGATTCTTTACTGATAGGGAGTTTTAAAAGACTAGGATTTCTTTTGGAAACTGGATAAGAGTACAGCCTTGGAAAAATGTTCACAAATACTCTTGTGGTGCAAGCTAACCATGCCAGAGGGACTGGTCTTTTCTAAGTCTTCCAGGTGCATCTTACTCTGTTTTAATGTCTTGTTTGATAGCACTCTAAGAACCAGCAGGATTTGGGTGCTTTTGGTAGAAGCTACTCTACTTAAATAATCATTAACCTTTTTAGAACAAAAACAATGGCCCTTAAAATGATCTATCTTTCAGTGGCAATTGCTTCATAGGCTATATATCAGAGAGAACAGCAAATTCTAAAAGATTAATCTTGTAAAATGCAGTTAGTATTCATGGTCTACTAGTCTGGAAGGGATCCTAGAAAATAGTTTTTATTTTATAGACCAGAAAAATGAAAAGGATGGTGCCTTTCTTGAAAACATATCCATGACCACTTTTGAGATTTCCAACATCTTTCCACCAGTAACTAAATGGAGGTCAAACTTCTTGGGCTGGTTGATAGTCTTGACTTATGTTGGTTTGGCTTAAGATTATTTGCTGTGTACCGAATTGTGTTCCCTCAGATTCATATCTTAAAGCTCTAACCCTCAATGCATCTGTATAGGGAGGTAGGACCTTTAGGGAGGTAATTAAGGTTAAATGAGGTCATAAGGGTGGGGCCATAATCCATTAGGACTCATGTCTATAAGAAGAGGAAGAGACACCTGAGAGCTCTCTCTCTGTACACACAGAAGGTAGGCCACATCAGATACACAGTGAGAGGGTTATTTTTCAGTCACTCCACTGTGTTCAACTCTTTGAGACCCCACGGACTGCAGCACGCCAGGTTTCCCTATCCATCACCAGCTCCCAGAGCTTCCTCAAAATCATGTCCATTGAGTCAGTGATACCATCCAACCAACTCATCCTCGGTTNATGTCTATAAGAAGAGGAAGAGACACCTGAGAGCTCTCTCTCTGTACACACAGAAGGTAGGCCACATCAGATACACAGTGAGAGGGTTATTTTTCAGTCACTCCACTGTGTTCAACTCTTTGAGACCCCACGGACTGCAGCACGCCAGGTTTCCCTATCCATCACCAGCTCCCAGAGCTTGCTCAAAATCATGTCCATTGAGTCAGTGATACCATCCAACCATCTCATCCTCGGTTGTCCCCTTCTCCTCCTGCCCTTAATCTTTTCCCAGAATCAGGGCCTTTTCCAGTGAGTCGTCTGTTTGCATCAGATGACCAAAACACTGGAGCTGCAGCTTCAGCATCAGTCGTTTCAGTGAATATTCAGAGCTGATCACCCTTAAGATTGACTGGTTTGATCTCCTTGGTGGAGATTAGATAATGTGGAATATTACTCAGTCGTAAAAGGAACACATTTGGGTCAGTTCTAATGAGGTGGATGAACCTAGAGCCTATTAAACAGAGCAAAGTAAGTCAGAAAGAGAAAGGTAAATATCATGTATTAATGCATATCTGGACTTCCCTAGTGGCTCAGATGGTAAAGTGTCTGCCTACAATGCAGGAAACCCAGGTTCATTCCCTGGGTTGGGAAGGTCTCCTGGAGAAGGAAATGGCAACCCACTCCAGTATTCTTGCCTGGAAAATCCCGTGGATGGAGGAGCCTGGTAGGCTACAGAATATGGGGTAGAAAAGAATCGGACATGACTGAGCGACTTCACTTTCACTTAATGCATATGTATGAAATCTAAAAAGATAGTAATGATCCTACTTGCAGGGCGGCAAAGGAGATGCAGGCATAATAGACTTCTGGACACAGTGGGATAAGGAGAGGGTGGGATGATTTGAGAGAATAACATTGAAACATACATTACCATGTATAAAATAGATAGCCAGTGGGAGTTTGATGCATGATACAGGGAACTGAAAGCTGGTGCTTTGTGACAACCTAGAGGGGTGGGATGGGGCGGAAGATGGGAGGAGGTTCAGGAGTAGGGGGACGTATGTATACCCGTGGCTGATTCATGCTGATGGATGGCAGAAGCCATAATAATATTGTAAAGTGATTACACTCTAATTAAAAATTTTTTTAAAGCAAGAAACAAATGGTGCTGGTCTGTCACAGTTCCTAAGGGAAAGAATATTAACTGTGCAAGACAGAAATCTCGGAATGAAGACACCTGCACATGATAGTATCCAGATTAATTTACTTGGAAGGGTAGAGAATGAGAGTCTTCTGTACAACTGATTTAGCGGTGGTTTACGGAAACTTTATGAGAAACATTACTATGTAGTAGAAAGGGCACCTGGCTGGGAATTTAAAACTTTGAGTTGGGGTTTGAATCAAGATCCTGCTTATTTGTGGCTGTTAACGCCTTGGACAAGTCACTCTCAGAGGCCCAGGGTCAAAATTAGCAAAGTGAGGAAAGAATTGCCAGTGCTGCCTCATGGGAGTGTTATTAAAATTCTGTGAGGTAGATTGTGAGAGAAACCTCTGGAAGATGCAAAGCCTGTAAGAGTGAGAGCCGGGTTAACCATTATCAAGGTGTCCTTGTTGAGTCATGGTCATATGACCCCCAGAGATGCAGGAGTTAGAGTCATAAAGAAATTAAGGGATCATGTAATAAACTCCCTAATTTCACATGCAAAAACTGATGTCTGAAGAAACGGACTTATCCGTCTGGCTTAGATCAGGGGGACTTACAGTGGGAGCTTGGGTCCTTCCTCAGTGAACTGAGATACTATGTTTACAGAACAGAGGGCCACAGTGCGCAGGAAACCTGCAAAGCTTCTGCCTTTGCAGCACGTAACCAAACTGACTTCACCTGGCAGGATGGATAATTAGAACAGTACAGTTTCCAGAAGCACAGTAAGAACTTTGTAGATAACGTTAATGGCTTCCCAGGTGGCATTAGTGGTAAAGAATCTACCTGCCAATGCAGGAGACGTGGGTTTGATCCCTGGGTTGGGAAGATTCCCTGGAGAAGGGCATGGCAACCCACTCCAGTATGCTTGCTTGGAAAATCCCATGGACAGGGGAGTCTGGCAGGCTACAGTCCATAGGGATTGCAGACGTCAGACATGAGTGAAGCAACTTAACATGCACACACAGATTTAAACTTATTTTGTGAAGTGATTCTTTGGAAGTCATTTTGAAAAAGAATGTGATAAAAAAAAAAATCTTAGCAATCACAGTCTGGTAAGGGCACAGTTTACCATTGCATTTATTCAAGGCTTAGATTATAGGGTAATATATCCAGATTATTTGACAGGAGTGTGGGTTTTTAAGGCAAGTAGATTAGATGGAGATGCCCAGAGAAGACACTGACAAGTCAGCAGCTCTCAGCAAAACGGGAAAATGAATGATTGTGTCAATGATGTGATGGAGAGATTGACAGCCTAGTTCTTGAACTTGAAATGATTAAAATGCTAATTCTGGTAATCCCACATGCTTGCTGAGGAAGGAAGGAAGGATAGAAACCTGTTATAAGGCACTGCAGTTGCAAGTGATCTGTTAACTTTAAAATATCTTTTACTGTGGGAAGGAAATAACAAAGATCAGAGCAAAAGTTCTGAAACAGAGACCAAAAAGACAATAGACAAGATTAATACAACTAAGAACTGATTCTTTGGAAAGATAAAATTGGCAGACTTTTAGCTAGATTCACCAACAAAAAGGACACAAAATCAGAAATGAAAGGAAATGTTATAATAGATACTACAGAAATAAAATCATGAGAGAATATTATAATCATACACCAACAAATCTGAAAACATAGAAGAAAGGTATTAATTTCTAAAAATGTACAATCTACCACGACTGAATCATGAAGAAGGTAAAAATCAGAAGAGAGTGATTACTAGTAAGGAGATTGAATCAGTAGTCAAAACCTCTCAGCAAACAAAAGTCCAGAACCAGATGGTTTCACTGGTAAATTCTCCAAAATATTCAAAATATATAAAATATAAAAGAGGAAAGAGCACTTCAAAATTCATTTTATGAGGCCAGTGTAACCCTGATAACAAAATCGGACAAGATGCCATAAGAAAAGATCACACACCAATATCCTGATGAACATAGCTGCAAAAATTCTAAAATTCAGTATTAGCAAACTGAATTCAACAGTACCTTCAAAAGATCATACACCACTATTAAGTGAGATTTATCCCAGGGATGCAAAGATGGTTCAGCATCTGCAAATCAATTAATGTGACACAATACATTAACAAAATGAAACATAAACATCCTATCAATATCTACAGAAAAAGCTTTTGACAAAATTTAACATCCATTATGATAAATTCTCAACAAATGAGTTGGAAGGTATCACAACATAATAAAGGTCATATATGATAAGCCCACAGCTAGCATCGTACTTAATGGTGAAAAGATGAAGCTTTTCCCTCTAAGGACCAAGACAAGGATGTCTACTCACCATTTTTCTTCAATAGACTATTAGAAGCCCTGACCAGAGCAATCAGGCAATAGAAAGATATAAAAGGCATCCAAATTCTAAAGGAAGAAGTAAAACTGTTACTCTTTGCGGATGACATGATATTATATGTAGAAAACCCAAACGATTCCATAAAAAAATTGTTAGAACTAATAAATTCAGTAATAAACTAATAAATTCAGGGTACAAAACCAAATTAAAAAATCTGTTGGGTTTCTATATGCTCAGTTCAGTTCAGCCACTCAGTTGTGTCCGACTCTTTGCGACCCCATGAATTGCAGCACGCCAGGCCTCCCTGTTCATCGCCATCTCCCGGAGTTCACTCAGACTCATGTCCATCGAGTCCGTGATGCCATCCAGCCATCTCATCCTCGGTCGTCCCCTTCTCCTCCTGCCCCCAATCCCTCCAATATTAAGCAATCAAAGAAATGAATTTACAATTCCATTTACAACTACATCAAAAGAATAAGATAGCCAGGAATAAATTTAATCCAGGAAGTGGAAGATCTGTACTCTGAAAACTATAAGATATACTTTTAAACTTTATTTTTAATTGAAGGATGTTTGCTTTACAATATTGTGTTGGTTTCTGCTAACCATCAACATGAATCAGCCATGGGTATACTCATGTCCTCTCCCGCTTCAACTTCTCGCCCACTTTCCTCCTCTCCCACCCTGGGTTGTCACAGAGCCCCTGTTTGAGTTCCCTGAGCCATACAGCAAATTCCCATTGGCTCTCTATTTTACATATGGTAATGTTACTCTCTCCATACAACCGAGCCTCTCCTTCCTCCCCTCCGCTCTGTGTTCATAAGTCCGTTCTCAATGTCTATGTCTCCATTGCTTCCCTGTATATAATTTCATCAGTACCATCTTTGTAGATTCCATATATTTGTGTTAGTATATGATATTTGTCTTTCTGAGTTATGTCACTATAATAGGTTCTAGGTTCATCCACCTCATTAGAACTGACTCAAATGCATTCACTTTTATGGCTGGGTCAGCCCTGGGATTTCTTTGGAAGGAATGATGCTAAAGCTGAAACTCCAGTACTTTGGCCACCTCATTCAAAGAGTTGACTCATTGGAAAAGACTCTGATGCTGGGAGGGATTGGGGGCAGGAGGAGAGGTGGATGACAGAGGATGAGATGGCTGGATGGCATCACGGACTCAATGGACATGAGTCTGAGTGAACTCTGGGAGTTGGTGATGGACAGGGAGGCCTGGCGTGCTGCAATTCATGGGGTCGCAAAGAGTCGGACACGACTGAGCGACTGAACTGAACTGAATATTCCATTGTATATATGTACTGCAGCTTCTTTATCCATTCATCTGTCAGTGGACATCTAGGTTGCCCCCCATGTTCTAGCTATTGTAAATAGTGCTGCAGTGAACATTAGGGTTCATGAGTCTTTTTCAGTTTTTGTTTCCTCAGGGTATATGCCTAGGAGGGGGATTTCTGGGACATATGGCAGTTTTATTCCTAGTTTTTAAAGGAATTTCCATAGTGTCTNTATGTACTGCAGCTTCTTTATCCATTCATCTGTCAGTGGACATCTAGGTTGCCCCCCATGTTCTAGCTATTGTAAATAGTGCTGCAGTGAACATTAGGGTTCATGAGTCTTTTTCAGTTTTTGTTTCCTCAGGGTATATGCCTAGGAGGGGGATTTCTGGGACATATGGCAGTTTTATTCCTAGTTTTTTAAGGAATTTCCATAGTGTCTTCCATAGTGGCTGTATCAATTTACATTCCCACCAACAGTGCAAGAGGGTTCCCTTTTCTCCACATCTTCTCCAGTATTTATTGTTTGTAGACCTTTTGATCGGGGAAGGCAATGGCACCCCACCCCAGTACTCTTGCCTGGAAAATCCAATGGACGGAGTAGCCTGGTGGGCTGCAGTCCATGGGGTCGCTAACAGTCAGACAGACTGAGCGACTTCACTTTCACTTTTCTCTTTCATGCATTGGAGAAGAAAATGGCAACCCACTCCAGTGTTCTTGCCTGGAGAATCCCAGGGACGGGGGAACCTGGTGAGCTGCCGTCTATGGGGTCACACAGAGTTGGACACGACTAAAGCGACTTAGCAGCAGCAGCAGCAGACCTTTTGATGATGGCCATTCTGACCTGTGTGAGCGATATCTCATTGTAGGAAAACTATAAGACACTGATGAAAGAAACTGAAGATATACATCAGTGGAAATATATGCTTTGGATTAGAAGAATAATTATTGTAAAATTGTTCATACTACCCAAAGCAACCTACAGATCAATGCAATCTCTATCAAACTTTCAATTGTGTTTTTCATAGATATAGAACAAACAATCCTAAAAGTTGTATGGAACCACTAAGACTCCCAAATAGTCAAAACAATCATGAGAAAGAACAAAGCTGGAGGTATCATGCTTCTTGATTTCAAGCTATATTACAAAGCTACAGTAATCAAAACAGCATGGTATTGGCAACAAAACAAAAGCACAGACACACAGATCAATGGTGCAGAATAGAGAACCCAGAAAAAAACCCATGCCTATGTGGTCAATTAATTTAAAACAAAGGAGCCAAGAATATGCTGGGGAGAAAGGATAGTCTCTTCAGTAAATGGTAATAGAAAAACTGGACCACTATCTTACACCATACACAAACTTTAACTCAAATGGATTCAAGACTTGGATGTGAAACCTTAAACCATAAAACTCCTGGAAGAAAACGGGTGGTAAGCTCCTCGAGACATTACCCCACACTGATCAGGATGGCTGTTATAAAAATAATAATATAAAGAAGTATTAAATCATTATGTTATACACCCGAGACTAGACAATGTTATGCCAGTTATTCCTCAAAAAACATCCTTTTCTGTTAAGAAAGATTCCATGGTTCATTAGGTGCAAGAATGCTTTATTTGTTAAGGAAATAAGAAATATGAAGATGAAACATGGATAATAACATTTTCAGATGGGAACTTATTATATTTTCTAAAGAAAACATTTGGTGGAAAGGTTCTGTGATTGTGGCAAGGCGTATGTCTCAAATTAAGGATATGCCTTGCTAGATGTATGAAGAGCTATGCCTTTAAATGACTTAACAGGACATTTTCAAGCAACTCAGCACTTGGCAGATTTAATTTTGACAAGCAGGAGCAGGTGGGTGGCTCAGGCTTCTCAACCTTCAAGAGATGACCCTGGATGACTTTGTTTTTTTCCTGATAGTTGCAAGATAAAATAAGATTTAATTAAGGAACTTGGAAATGGTATCTCCGTTGTTCAGGTGAAAGGGAGAGGAATGTGTGACAAATAGAAAGAAACAGGTGTAATGAAAGCATGGGATGATGTAAGCCCTGGGAAGTACACTTGCAAGGCGTCCCTGGGGTTGGTGGTAACTTGCAAGAACGGTTTCTGTTTAGACAAAGAAATGAAACCCAACAAGCAATAGTGCTTGCACGTGTACTTCTGTAACTTCTGAGTCTGAGATCTCTTTTCTGTTTTTGTACAGCTGAGTGAAAGATTTCAAGGCTGAGGGAAGTCACCTCCCTGCAGGCTTGTACTTTTTGAGAGCTCTGAGAGGCTTTAAATGCTTTGAAAAAATATGTAACTGTTCTGAAGTTGTTTCGAACTGTAATCATCTTGACCTCATCTTTCATTTTTTTCCCCTGATGAATCTATTTTCTTCCTTCATGCCCTCCCCCTCCCCTTCTGCTTCCTCTCCTCTCTTTTCCTCCCCGTCTGGGTAAAGTTTCTGGCACCTGGCTTGTTTGCCAGGAAAAAGACAACTGCTTGCAAAGGAGATATAACCCTTTGCTGCATGCTCACTGCATTGCACTCTGACCATCTTGGCTGGGGTGGGGTGGACAGCTGGTCAGTGCAGGGGTTCCTGGGCTCCCACAAAGGGAAATGCCCCTCCTTGTACTGCATACCCCTCTTCCCAAGATGTAGGCCAGATCAGGGGTTAAAAGAAAGATTTTGAAATCTTTGAAGTCTGCCTATCTTTCCAAAAAAGTGCTTTGGTAGGTTAATCATTGACTTAACATTTTGTACTTGGGAGCATATGATTATGGGCACATAAAGAACATACTCTGTTGCTTAGCTTCTCAGAAAAAAACTNAATGGTGCAGAATAGAGAACCCAGAAAAAAACCCATGCCTATGTGGTCAATTAATTTAAAACAAAGGAGCCAAGAATATGCTGGGGAGAAAGGATAGTCTCTTCAGTAAATGGTAATAGAAAAACTGGACCACTATCTTACACCATACACAAACTTTAACTCAAATGGATTCAAGACTTGGATGTGAAACCTTAAACCATAAAACTCCTGGAAGAAAACGGGTGGTAAGCTCCTCGAGACATTACCCCACACTGATCAGGATGGCTGTTATAAAAATAATAATATAAAGAAGTATTAAATCATTATGTTATACACCCGAGACTAGACAATGTTATGCCAGTTATTCCTCAAAAAACATCCTTTTCTGTTAAGAAAGATTCCATGGTTCATTAGGTGCAAGAATGCTTTATTTGTTAAGGAAATAAGAAATATGAAGATGAAACATGGATAATAACATTTTCAGATGGGAACTTATTATATTTTCTAAAGAAAACATTTGGTGGAAAGGTTCTGTGATTGTGGCAAGGCGTATGTCTCAAATTAAGGATATGCCTTGCTAGATGTATGAAGAGCTATGCCTTTAAATGACTTAACAGGACATTTTCAAGCAACTCAGCACTTGGCAGATTTAATTTTGACAAGCAGGAGCAGGTGGGTGGCTCAGGCTTCTCAACCTTCAAGAGATGACCCTGGATGACTTTGTTTTTTTCCTGATAGTTGCAAGATAAAATAAGATTTAATTAAGGAACTTGGAAATGGTATCTCCGTTGTTCAGGTGAAAGGGAGAGGAATGTGTGACAAATAGAAAGAAACAGGTGTAATGAAAGCATGGGATGATGTAAGCCCTGGGAAGTATACTTGCAAGGCGTCCCTGGGGTTGGTGGTAACTTGCAAGAACGGTTTCTGTTTAGACAAAGAAATGAAACCCAACAAGCAATAGTGCTTGCACGTGTACTTCTGTAACTTCTGAGTCTGAGATCTCTTTTCTGTTTTTGTACAGCTGAGTGAAAGATTTCAAGGAAGTCACCTCCCTGCAGGCTTGTACTTTTTGAGAGCTCTGAGAGGCTTTAAATGCTTTGAAAAAATATGTAACTGTTCTGAAGTTGTTTCGAACTGTAATCATCTTGACCTCATCTTTCATTTTTTTCCCCTGATGAATCTATTTTCTTCCTTCATGCCCTCCCCCTCCCCTTCTGCTTCCTCTCCTCTCTTTTCCTCCCCGTCTGGGTAAAGTTTCTGGCACCTGGCTTGTTTGCCAGGAAAAAGACAACTGCTTGCAAAGGAGATATAACCCTTTGCTGCATGCTCACTGCATTGCACTCTGACCATCTTGGCTGGGGTGGGGTGGACAGCTGGTCAGTGCAGGGGTTCCTGGGCTCCCACAAAGGGAAATGCCCCTCCTTGTACTGCATACCCCTCTTCCCAAGATGTAGGCCAGATCAGGGGTTAAAAGAAAGATTTTGAAATCTTTGAAGTCTGCCTATCTTTCCAAAAAAGTGCTTTGGTAGGTTAATCATTGACTTAACATTTTGTACTTGGGAGCATATGATTATGGGCACATAAAGAACATACTCTGTTGCTTAGCTTCTCAGAAAAAAACTCTGCTGCAGTCTGGGGACACATGCAAAGCTGCGGTCAGCGACTGCTGGGAGGATCCGTACGGTGGACTGAACAGGGTTAGAGTGAGCTGTTTGATTTGCTTTTGTTTGTTTGGTATAAAATTTTATCAGCTTCTCTTATATTCACATCTCACACTGAATTTATGAAAGTTTTGTAAATCAGGATAAAGTTACATATGTTAATATATGTCCACACCTCCATTTGTCTTTAAAAATTGTGACCCCTATTACATTTGTACTATTCTTTTCCTTATTTCACACTGCTTTCTCCCACTGTTCTTAGATATTTCTGTGAGTCTATCTGCACCTATGAAAAAGAAAATTAACATTAATTGTTTATATAACATACAGAATCATAACTATTTAAAAAAGGTTACTTCAGTTCTTACCTTTCATTTCATTTTTATTTTGTTTCCTCCTCTTGCTATCTTCCCCTACCTCCTCTTACTCCCCTCTGCTTCTCTTTCTTGATATATCTCTCTCTGTACACACACACACACACACACACACACACACACAAATATTACATATATTTTTCTAAACCTTGATCATTTGATTAAGGTGGTGTTTTCCAGGCTTTGCCACTGTAAAGTACTATTTTTCTCTTTGCAGTTAAACAGTTTGTGAGGAGATGCTTTACAACTGCACAAATCTGTTTGATAGTAAATTTGCACCCACTTATGTTAGCATTGGAGAAGGTGATGGCACCCCACTCTAGTGCTCTTGCCTGGAAAATCCCATGGACAGAGGAGCCTGGTAGGCTGCGGTCCATGGGGTCGCGAAGGGTCGGACACGACTGAGCGACTTCCCTCTCACTTTTCACTTTCATGCATTGGAGAAGGAAATGGCAACCCACTCCAGAGTTCCTGCCTGGAGAATCCCAGGGACAGGGGAGCCTGGTGGGCTGCCGTCTATGGGGGCACACAGAGTCGGACACGACTGAAGTGACTTAGCAGCAGTAGCAGCAGCAGCATATTAGCAGCTACAGATAATTTCCCAATTCCATCATGTCATTAATAAATGTAGATGAAATGATGGAGACAGAAAAAGAAAATGGATTTTATCACAGATTATGTGCGACACTCACTTTACTGTCCTACAGTATATTTTATAGATGATTTATACAGCCTACAGACACATAATTTCAACTGTAATGTAAGAGGAATGGAAGAATAGTGATTTATAAAAAATGTAATATGCATTTCAGTATGTGAATGCTTTGGTACTTCTTCATGAGAGGACACATTGAAGAAGTTGGATGTGGCATCTAAAACATATGCATAGGATTTAGACGATTGTTAATAGGGTTTCACCTACATGAATGTGGGGCAAGAGCCTTGGATGTATATGATATTGTATAGGGTGTAGAAGAGTGCTTTGCCCCATGGCACCAGCCCGCTCACTTTAGGACATTTGCCATCTGTGGTCTGCATCCACTGGATGGCTTTGGGGTCCTCTTACCATTGAGGCAATAAAATAGCCCCCACAAATGTCCAAAATGTCCCCTGGAGGTGGTGACATTGGTTGAGAAGCACTGTTTTAAGATTTCTCATAAGCACAGATTGCTGCTGCTGCTAAGTCACTTCAGTCGTGTCCGACTCTGTGTGACCCCACAGACGGCAGCCCACCAGGCTCCCCCGTCCCTGGGATTCTCCAGGCAAGAACACTGGAGTGGGTTGCCATTTTGCTGCCCTCCATCAAAAAATAAATAAAGCAGCAGCCCATATTGTTGTTTTTTCCTCTTAGCATTCTGTGGTAATTTTGTCATACCTCACCTGTTTGCTTTAGAATTCTCTATTGCATCTTATAGGTCTTGGGACCCATGAGACTTTTCTATTTCCATAGATACATAATGTGTTGATTTGAGATCAAATAGCACGACCTACCCAACTGACCACTTTGTGGGGTTGAATACAGAGATTAACATCCCCTTCAGTTAGATCAGAAAGACAAGTGATGTTTCCTAGAACTCATATTGAGGCTCTAAATGTTCTACACACTTTTCCCCATCAAATTTTGCAGATGTCTTTAACTACACTATAAAAGTTTTTGCTACTGAGTGTTCCTGAATGAGGATTGAAATCTGGAACAGAAATGTTATTAGATAACAGGGAGGTCTGATTTGGGAAGGCTGTCTTGTTACATTGTTTTTTTTTTTTTCTTTAAATATGAAACACTTCAGGAATGTGCATGCCATCCTTGTGCAGGGGCCATGCTAATCTTCTCTGTATTGTTCCAATTTTAGGATATGTGCTGCCGAAGGAAGCACTGTCTTGTCACAATGAAACAGGAAATGTTATAAACAAGTGCTTGGGTGACCAGCAGTCCAGTAGTGGAGCACCAGACTGCTGCTAATCTGATAAAGGATGTTTTGACAAAAGAGGGCCTTGATAAGCTGGTTAATGAATCTGTTATAAACAATAACAATGCATTCTAAGGAATCTTAAGGGCAATGCTGTTTGATCTGAGGGGTTTTTGTTGACTCAAGTTAAGATAGACATACTAACAGGAACATGCTCTGTCACTATTGGTTAGCATTGGCATAGTCCTTGGACCCATTGTTTCTCTCTCTCCATCTTTGTCTCTCTTTTGCTTTTTCAGACCTCTCATAATTTCTTTCTTAGGTTTTTCATGTTCCAGCTTTTCAAACTTGATGACTCTGACGTCTTAACTGAGCTGACCAAATGGTCTTGTGACTTTGTGCTCTATAATTATATTTACATGGACTTCCCTGGTGGCCCAGTGGTTATGACTCTGTGCTTCCACTGCAGGGCGCTTCCACTGTGGGTTCAGTCCCTGGGTCAGGAAGATCCCTTGGAGAAGGAAATGACAACCCAACTCCGGTATTCTTGCCTGGGGAATCCCATGAACAGAGGAGCCTGGTGGGCTGCAGTCCCCGGGGTGGCAAAAGAGTTGGACATGACTGAGCAACCAAAAAGCAAAAACCGCACCCCTGGTCATCAGCAGAGAGCAAGACTGGAAGTGCCTGCTAAACGGGGATGAGGTACGTTAATTTTGTGGTCTTTCAGCTTTGTGGGTTTTTCTTTTGTCCTTTCAGGACGTTTTATGCAACCTTCCCTGCTGAGAATCTCTTCCACAGGAGTGCTCCAGGGGTGTTGACCCGGGTCATTACTGGTTTGGCTGCTGGCGTGACAAGACAAAAATGAGTTGATTATCTCAGCTGTGTTTGCTGGGCGTCTCATTCACAATAAAAGAGAGGCAGAATGTGTAGAAACGGGAACACATAGCTCCTCATTATCCCTTTGTTGTATCATCCGTTCAGCAAATGTTTATAGAATCCCCTTTATGCTTCCTAGTGGGAGACCAAGAAGCACAGTGGCTGGGTTCCCATGGCTACGACAGGAGGCAGGAGGCGGTGCAAAGAATTCGGGATGAGGCATTAGGTGGCCTGGCTTCCCCTTCAGTGCCCTCTCTTACCAGCTATCATGTCTGAACCTCAGGCTCCTTACTAAATACTTGATTTGTCTATAGTCCAGTATGACTGGAAAGTGAAAGTCATGGGAAATAGGAAAATTTGAGTATTATAAAAAAAATTTTTTTTTTAAATTATGAGACACTGGGCAGCTTTTTTGAGACCTGGGAGTCTTGGGTACAAGGGTGACAACCAACTGTGGTAGCTCCGTGCTGCACCACCCAGGGCTGCCAGCCCTTTGAATGAGGTTGGAGTGGACCAGGCAACAAGTCCTATTGTCTCTTCAGCCTCAAAATGTCAGCACTGAACTCATCACTTCTTAACCTTGGGTTGAGGCCAAGTCCTCTCTGGCCCTAATACCCAGTCTTTTGAAGTTGATGGCATGGAAGGCAGCCATGTCCTCCCCCAGTTTGATCCTTGGCTGCACCGGCAGGACCAGGGTGGACATGACTTGAACGGCTTGTCATTGTCCCTATCGTAGACTCACAATTCTGTTTACTGTGTCTGCCAAGAATGGAGACTATCGAGAGTTGGTTTCCACTGAATAATTCAGAGGATATTTAACAAAGTCAAGCGCAAATAATAAAATTGGAGAAAAAGAACTGGATTTAGGGTTAGACGATCTAGGGTCTAGTTTGGGCTCTCTATTTCCCTCTTGTAAGGCTTTGGGAGAATTGCTTCACCTTTTTGCACTGCCATTTTCCAGTCTGCAAGAGGAGGCTAATGCTGGCTGCCTCTATCCTGTTACAAAGCTATCTGAGAGTCAGATGGGTTATTTAACTGTTTTGTTTTTTTTTTTAGTCAATCTAAAAAGAAATTATACAAATGCACTTATTTACAAATCAGGAATAGACTCATACACTTAGAGAAGGAATTCTGGTTGCCAGGAGTGAGAATTGAGGGAAGGGATAGTTTGGGGTGGACAGGTGCACACTGCTGTATTTAACATGGATGACCAGCAGGAGTCCACTGTAGAGCGCTTGGAACTCTGCTCAATGTTACGTGGCAGGCTGGAAGGGAGGGGGAAGTTGCAGGGACGTAGACACGTGTATGTATGGCTGAGTCCCTTCACTATTCACCTGAAACTATCACAACATTGTTAACTGGCTATACCCCAGTATAAAATAAAAGGTTAAAAACTAGAATTCTAGCCACTAGAATTTATTGGTCATTTATTACAAACCTGACTTCATGTTAGGCATTTTACATATATCATCACATTTAATCTTAACAATCTTCAGAGGTAGGTGCTGTTATCTCTATCTTGTCAGAGATGACACACTTGCCTAAGATGACACTGCCAGGTGAACTTGCTGGAATTGAAATCCAAGTTTGACCCTCAACATTGCACCTACCAATTCAATAGTAGAAATGTATATTTTGACCCTCGGCAGTAAATTAGTGAATTCTGTGCTCACACAAACAAAGACAGAACAAATGAAAAACAACTCTCCAAATCCAGTCTTTGTATCTTAATCCAAATAGGACTTCTGTGTTTGAGAGTGGAAAGGCCGGGCTAACCGCACATATCAGAGAGATTAAAAATGAAGGGCTCTTCAAACGCCACACCTAAGTGGGCGTTTAAGCTGGGAGTATTAGTAGGAGATGCCAACTGATGTGTCTGCTGTGAGAGTCCATAGGGAGAGAGAATATCATGATGAGTATCCACTGTGAATGCTGGGAGCCAAACACATGCCGTCAGCAGGTGGTTGGATCGACAAATCCATCTTGAGTCTGGTTGCTGGCAAGCATTTCATATCATCCTTGCTGGCCAGAGCTGAAACTCACTAGATTTAAATGAAAACTGCTGACAGGAAGTGCAGCGATTTCGATTTTGTGGTGGAAGGTGTGAAGTGCAAAGTCAAGTGTAAACCTCTAAGCATTTTGTTTCTAGGGATCTAGGAGAAGATTTAAGAAGCTGGGTGTTTTAGATTCATGGCCTTCTGCTTAGGGTCCTATTTTAAAACTGGTCCCTGGGTTGCAGAAGACAGAGAAGCAATACAACTATTCACTATGATTTGTTATAAAACTTAGCTAGTGCTTTTTAAAAATAGTGTCAAACCAAATTAGCTCTGGGCACCTGCTGGAGCTTATGTGTTTTCAGATAGACTTGTTTGCTGTCAGCCAAAAAAAAAAAAAAACCCAACAAAACCCTCCACCCACATGGTTTGTTATAAAACCTGACACTCCTAATGCTTTTCCAAGCTACTTCTCTTAGATCTTTCAAATACAGAAAAAAGTCATTTGACACCTTGAAAGAATGGGACAAATTATTTGTTGTTAGATATGGTCTCAGGGTCAGGTGAAGCAAGGTAGATGTTAAATGATGTGATGTATTAATCCCATTGTAAAAGGTTTTCTAATTCTTTAGGTGAAAAATTTCAACACTGATATTATAATATGGTGGAACTTGAGGATTTATAGTTTCATGCTTAAAGCATCTCTGTTATTGTACTATTTATCCAGGACCCACATGGATAGCTGTCAAGTGATTTGAACATTTTGTTTATTTATTGGACAAAAGATATATAGATGCTGGCTAAATGAACCATGGCAACAATTATAGCAAGAAAAATGGCAAAAATCATTTCATGGAGGTTTTATATTAAAATGGCAATAGCTAAAGCTGTTAATTGCTCACGGAGGATGCTGAAATCTGGACCAACATTGACAAATGAAAAACTCATTTCTGAATTCTGAGTGCTCTGGGATTATCTTAGACTTTGCAGACCTCACCTAAATTTTCACCTCCACTGGCTCTCTGATTGCTGTTCAAAAATAATTCTACTTAGACAGACATTATACAGACATTTTATATGGTAGAAAGGCTTGGAGAAGAAGCCTGTCTTACCATCATTAGGTACATGTCAATGAATAAAATACAACTGACTTACTAGTGATTCACCCTGCCGTCCTGAATAATTTTGGATAATTGCTTTCCTAAATACTAAAGGTTCTCAAAATCACATTAGTATCTTAGAAGTCCTGATGGGGTGCTTGTGATAATAAGAATATGGATAATGATGCTGCTTCCACTTATTAAATAGCTGGTGTTGAAATAGATACTTTCTATGCATTTTTTATATACATGATAACAAGTGTGTAAGACAGTTATTCTTACCCCAATTTTATAAATGGGGAAACTGAGCATCTTAGCATTAAAAACATAGTTAAAATTAAGGGGATATTATTAATAGAATTTGAATCAAACAGCCTGACTTAAAACAAGGGGAGAAAAAGGCAGAAGGGAAGGTAAAAGAAGACAGTCACTCCACGAAGTGACCCATAAAATAGCAAACTGACTTTACTCCCCTGCGTAGGGCTTTGAAACCCGAGAGACAAATATGGTATAGAAACACATTCTTGCTTACTCTGAACGAGAAGATGCAGGTAAAAACTTGTAGACATTTTCTAGGCACCCTTTTAAACAGGTGTGGTTTGAATTGACCCAGGATGGCAGAGTAATAACAAAAGTGTCTTATTTGTTTGCCAATAGGACTGGTCAGATATAACCATAAAAATGTGTGAGTTCTCTATTGACTAATCCACTTTGCCTTAGAAATCTTAAACTCCTTTTTTATGAATGTGAAGGCTCACCAATCCTCCTTTCATTGAACCTCAAACCCTATAGTTTTACTAAGGACTCGAGAGTCTCACAAATGCTAATACTAGAGCATTTTAGTCCATCACAGAGGTTTTGCTTAAATTATCATTGCAAAATCAGATTCAATATTTCCTACAGCTGTTTGAAATGAATCTAGATATACCAAATAAAGCAAAATATTTCAGTTGACTTAGTCCCTCATCTGTCTGACAGATAGCAATTGAGTTGAGCCTTTGGCATTATTTAAATTTATCAGATGGGCTATTATTTAAGTTTATCAGATGGGGTTAAAGCATAGCATTGTTATTTATGTATTCAATTATTTATCTCACAGTATTTAGATATTGGTTTAGTAACCTAAAAAAATTTATTGGGTTTGGACTTTTTTCTTTTTTACTTCTTTGTGGAGAGAACTCAAGCTTTGTATAAATCTGTGTGTGTACACCAGTGGCCAAATCAGAACATATGAGAAATTTGTTCAGTTTCATTTGCCACCACTTATTTATACAGCTGAGTCATGTGTTAAGTATTTGGAAGCATCTTCCATTGCTAAATTAGCCCTCAACTAATTGGCCTGGAGTTAAAAAAACAACAAAAAAAAGATCCTATTATTTGTCTGGGGTTATGTAGCCTTGTCTAAAAATACCCTGTCTTGTTCTTATATTAAATCACTGTAAATATCATATAAAAACCAAATAGCAATGCTTTTATCTCATGACAAATGTAATCATGAGATATCCTTTAGCTGAAGTCTTTCTTTCTGTCCCCAAGCTATTATAAACATATTTTCTTACTGTCCCAAATTGCTTGCTAAATGCTAAGTCGCTTCAGTCGTGTCCGACTCTGTGCGACCCCGTAGACGGCAGTCCACCAGGCTCCACCGTCCCTGGGATTCTCCAGGCAAGAACATTGGAGTGGGTTGCCATTTTCTTCTCCAATGCATGAAAGTGAAAAGTAAAAGTGAAGTCACTGGGTCGTGTCCAACTCTCAGCGACCCCATGGACTGCAGCCTACCAGGCTCCTCCATCCATGGGATTTTCCAGGCAAAAGTACTGGAGTGGGGTGCCATTGCCTTCTCCTTGGGTCATTTCTTTTTCTTACACAAGACCACCTGTGGGGAGTTACCATCTCTTTGTGCATATTATCAAGAGGTACCTCACTGGCTGGACTAAGTCTGTAAAAGGTAGCCCTTCTCTGGGTCAGGCTGAGACAGCTGTGGGCTAAAAAATACAGTCACAACCTGAAAGTAGAGTCATTTTATTTGGTGGGAATGTTTAGGACTCCAAGCCTAGGAGACAGCATCTCAGTAGCTCTGCGAAAATTGCTCTAAGGAGGCAGGAGGAGAAGTTAGGCTATATATATATGTTTGCAACAAAGGGAGCAGGCAGTCTGAACATCAGAGAGAATTTAGTACTGTATGTATGGGGAGATGCAAGCCTCTGGGCTCACTGACTTCATTCCTTTCATATGCACCTCAGCTCTCGGGGGCCAACCCTGTTTCCTTGTCCACCCTTGCTTCTTGCGTTCCCCCAGCTCCTCAGCAATTACCTTGGAGGGGGGGTGGTTGGCAGCATTCCCTGAATTGTAGTTTTGGGAGCCCTCATTCACATTTGGAGGCTAGAAATCTCTGATGGCTGTGACATTTCTTGTTTGTTAATATGGCAGGAGATATTTTCATTTCCCATAGCTCTGTGCCAACTCTGTCTAGACTGGATTTAAGCCCCTTTCCTCAAGGAGTTCATGTCTTAGTGGGTGAGAAAGAGGCTTGTGTCAGTGTCACAGTAACAAACAGAAGGCATAGCTATTGAGTAAATTGAAGAGGATCCAATAGTGGTAAAGAATCCACCTGCCAGTGCAGGAGACACAGGTTTAATCCCTAGGTCGGGAAGATCCCCTGGAGAAGGAAATGGCAACCTACTCCAGTATTCTTGCCTAGAGAATCCCAAGGACAGAGGAGCCTGGTAGGCTACAGTACACGGGGTTGCCAAAGAGTCAGATATGACTCAGTGACTAAATGACAGCAACAGCAATAATGAGATCTTTATAGGCCATGGTCAGGGCGCCCGTAAGGGAGAGTGCAGGGCTTCAGAAAGGTTCCATGGAAGGAAGCAGTTACTGGAATCTAGAGAAAAAGAGACAATCGGTTCCTGGGTGGAGCTGAAATCTTAGCTGGGTGATACAGGTAGGGACTAAATGGGTAGAGAAAATAAACATTTTATCTCACTCTACTTCTGTCCTCTGATCTCCTAATACTCCTCAACCAGACATCAGGAGGCAAGGAAGTTCACTGATGTGGTTCTTGTGGTTCTTAGAGGTCAGCAGAGACCTCTGGAAGCAGAGAACAGGGTGGAGGAGAGGGGAGACTAGATCTGGGGGGCATAGTCCATTTCTCTACCTCCCTCTGTATCCACTCTTGCCCTTCACTCAGGTAAGCGTTTGTGTCCCAACAGAGGAAACATTGTCCCGTCAGTTAATCACTGATACGTATATCATCAATTTGGTTGTACTCTCAGCTGAAAACGTTAGCAATCACCAGCGTTCTTCCTGTATAAATCATGAGGATGTGGGGGAGAAAGGGAAAAATAATATAAAATATTGCTGCTGTGTTTTCTATCAATATTAATACTTCTGTAGATTGCCACAAGAGTTAACTGGTAGCCATTATTGCTTTAAAAAGCCAGTGCTTCCTTTGTTAACGTCTCACCCAGATAGTGTGCTTTTCCTAGTGAGGTGGTCCAAACCTTCATTCCCATGGGATTTGCATCCTTGGATGTCTGTCTGAATTGAGTTGCTGCAATTTTTCATTGATCAGGGCTATTGGTCAGTTCTCCATTGACCAGAGTTCTAGGAGGTGCTCTAGCCTTTCACATAGAGTCCTCCATAGCTCTGTTAGATAGCAGCAATCCAATTTCCTCCTGGTAATTGAAATCAATTTCCCTGGCCAGTAGAGGAACCTTTTTCCTCTGTTAACTCAGCAGCATGAGAATTTCAGAAAGGTCAGAGGTCAGCCTCAGAATTCATCAGAACAGTGACTGTGTTTCCCTTGGGCACTAAGAGGTCTAAATCCACTGAGCTCAAAGTCACATTGACAGGAAACGAAATTTCTTTGAGTTGCGAGGAAGATGAAAAAATTCACTAGATAATAATAGTGAGAAGGGAGTACTTTTACATTCTCCCTTTGGTTCTTGGACCCATGAACTCTGGCTCTGGAGGACACAGAACCATGTTGTGGAAATTGATTTAAGGCATATATTGTATTCTATAGGGTGGCATCCCAACCTCTTAGTATTTCCCAGTGGTCTCTTAGCTAGTGCAGTAGATAATATTTAAACAGGCCATTCTATTGTTTTATCAAGGCAGTTACCTTTGGAGGGAAAGACCAATCAATTATATATATGCACGCCCCTTACTATTCTTTTTTTGCCTTTAAATATTTCCTCTGGATGGAGCATGTGAGTGGGATACCAATGTTAATAGTTAGAGCATTCTGTAAGGCCACATGGAGGGGCTGGAAAAAGCACTTTTGGTAGAGAAGACAAATGTATACCCAGAATCGGAGTCTAAGGTGTGGGGACAAATTTTTACCCCTTCCATCATGGAGGAAGGCCAGTGTAAGTCCAGGTGACTGGCTGGACCTTTGGGAAAGTCATTTTATGTGTTTCATTTTAGGGGGAAAATAATTTTATATCAGGAGGTTGGTGTTGGCTTCTACTGTTGGCACGTTGGACACTGAGCAGATTTGGTAGCTGGATGAGCTTTGATAAACCAATGCCTAGCCTTTATCCCTGTTACTGTGGCCACTATTTTTTTTTTAAAGACTTTTTTTGATGTGGATCATTTTTAAAGTCTTTACTGAGTTTGTTACAATATTACTTCTGTTTCATGCATTGATTTTTTGGCCAAAAGGCATGTAGGATCTTAGCTCCCTGACCAGGGATCCAACCCACACCCCTTCCATTGGAAGCCAAAGTCTTAACCACTGGACCACCAGGGAGGTCCCCCATGACCACTCTTTGCATGGACCCACTGAGCAAACACCAACGAGGCTAAGGAAAGAGGCTACTGTCAGAAATTAAATAGGTCATTTTGTCTACCTGATTGAGAGCCTCCTTCAAAGTGATCCTTGTGGTGAATGTCTTCATACCTCATGTGCATTCTGAGTCCACCCACTTATCTCTCCCCTGCTTACCTTCACCATCCATTTCCCAATTTTGATTGTAAGTCTGTGACTAGCCAGCCAGTACTATTAGCTCTTGCACATGAGTCACTGTCGATCTAGATCTCAGTGGCTTTTCCTTTTTCACAAAGCAAACAACCCAAAGCTTTCCTTGTGGAGAGGGTTTACACTAACCACTGTTTTGCAGGGGTGACCTGAAAGGCACATGGTGGAGATTTATTTGTTACCAGGACTAGGCATTTTTCTCCTCTCTTAACTGATCACAAGAAACTCCCAGTGACCCCTTGGGATTGGGGGGAGAGATGTCCTTTCCAGACATGCTGAGTCTGATCTGTATTGTAGAATTTCTAGTTGGTTTATTTGTGTACCCGGTTTTATTTGCAGCTTGTGAGTTCTTTATTTGCAGCATGTGAACTCTTAGTTGCAGCATGTGGGATCTAGTTCCCTGGGACCAAACCCAGGCCGCTTGCATTGGGAGCTTGGAATCTTAGCCACTGGACCACCAGGGACGTCCCTACAACTCTACAATTTCTAATTTATGATGGAATGCTGCTGTATATAGGCAACTTTGTGATTTGGTGGATCAGATAAACAACTAACTCATGATAGTTCAAAACTGCAGTATCACCTGACACTACATGTTCTAGGCTTTCACCCTCTACCAGGGCTTGGGAATAAGCCAAAAGCTGCCGTTCAAGTTAGTTAGTTCAGTCGCTCAGTCGTGTCCGACTCTTTGCGACCCCATGAATCGCAGCACGCCAGGCCTCCCTGTCCATCACCATCTCCCGGAGTTCACTCAGACTCACATCCATCGAGTCCGTGATGCCATCCAGCCATCTCATCCTCGGTCGTCCCCTTCTCCTCCTGCCCCCAATCCCTCCCAGCATCAGAGTCTTTTCCAATGAGTCAGCTCTTCTCATGAGGTGGCCAAAGTACTGGAGTTTCAGCTTTAGCATCATTCCTTCCAAAGAAATCCCAGGGTTGATCTCCTTCAGAATGGACTGGTTGGATCTCC
>SJYX01023477.1:163799-178250 GCA_006410675.1 Oreotragus oreotragus | reverse complement strand
GACTTAACCATTTCTTCTCCCAAAACCCCAGTTACGGCGGCTGTCCTTTTAGACAGTGGCGCCACAGGTTTAGTTACCACAGACAATTCTGCCCCGGTGTCTACCATAAAGTCAGTGTCTTGGTCCCCAGTTTTTAAAGTTACCATGGGCTCTCAGGGACCTGATGTCTTTGAGCCCTGGCATCCCCATTCGGTGTCTATGTTAGTGAGTTCTGCAACCGGGAGGGGTTTATTCTCCCTTCTTCTGGGCACTCATTCTTCTAATGACCGAAGAACCCACGGCATCGGGTGCATTGATCTGGCTGTAATGGAGCCCATGGCTTCCGTTGGGTCCGGTTGGAGGGTTGTCCTGACCTCGCAGCTAGAGGGGGTTTCTTTGCTTTAGCGATGGAAAGGTCTTTGGAAGACTTTCCAAGCGCAGCAGCCAACATTGCAAACCTCTCGTCTGTTCTCCTCTGCTCGTCTTTATACCTTTTCTTGTATTTCTTTTCTATTTCCATGTCCCTATTCCAGAACACCTTACCTGCTATTTGAATCAGCTGAGAACTAGACATGGATAGAACTCTCTTGGTCTTTTGAAGCTTTTGTTTTATGTCAGGAGATGCTTGCGAGATAAATGCCGAATTGGTAACAATCTGGGAGCCCGTAGCTTCAGAATCTATGGGCATATAGAGTCTGTAGGCCTCACAAAGTCTCTCGTAAAATTTGGAAGGTGATTCGTTTCCCTTCCGAACTATTCCGGCTAGTTTAGACATGTCCATTGGCCTCCAGGCTCCCCTTTTAAGTCCTTTTATAATCGCCGTCCAGTATCTGTCTAATTGGATTTTTCCTTCCTCTGTATTGTAGCCCCAATTAGTTCAGTGGGGAAGGCTTGCTCTATCCACCTCTCTGGGTTAGCAGTGCCCTCAGGAACCATATCCTGTAACCATTTCCTTGCCTTAGTGTTGGTCCTATATCTCTCTTCTGTACTAAAGAGAGATGCTAATAATTGCATTATATCATCCCAGGTTGGCTGATGAGTGCAGAAAATAGTCTCCATTAGTCTAGTCATGCCCTGGGGTTCCACTGAGTAAGAGGGGGTGTGTTTTTGCCAGTTCAGTACATTTGTTGATGAAAAGGGCTGATAGTAATAGGTTACAGGAACTTGGTGATAATTACCGTCCTCCCCTATCATTGGGAGTTGCTGAGCTTCTCTGAGGGGCATCTGCGAGGGTATTCTTTCCTCTGGCTCTTTGGTCAATCGGAGCCTTTGTTTAATTCCAGTGGTTCCTCCCCCTTGTCCGGGATTACTTACCGGGAGTGGAGGGTAGAGTTTAGAGAACGCAGTGGCAGCATCCAGGGTGGTAGAGTCCGGTGGGCTCATTGTCCCTCCAGCTGAGGCTGGAGCCTGCCAGGGGGGCGGCTCTACAACCTATGGAGCTGTGCAGACCGTTGAGGAGTCCGGGAGGCTTACCGGTCTCGGGCTGGTTCCTCCGGTTGGGCCTCTGGTGGCCGCGGTGTTACTAGCTGGCGGAACCATCATCCAATATGGCGCTGGTGGAAGCTCATCTCCTTCAGGGTCCTGTAAAATTTCCTCCTCATCCTTGGTTACCTTTTGGGCCATTAAGATTTTACCTTCCCCTCCATGAGCATGAAAATGGGCCCATTTGGGGTGGGGGGGGTGGTCTTGGGCTATTCCTAGCCAAGAGTCTATGTACTGGAATTGGTTGGGGTGTCTGGGCTTTCCCGTAACTATAGCATAGACTGCCTTTATGAGATTTAAGTCCATAGTTCGCTCTGGTGGCCAGCCAACTCCCATTGAAGGCCATTCGACTTCACAAAGGGTATGGAGCTGGCTGGGCGTCATTTTCCTCCCATAGTCTCCATCGAATCCTTTCTTAAAACTCTTAATCATATTCTCCAATACAGTGGCCTTAGATCCGCCATCTCCCATTTTTTTACCTCTGGATTCCCACGTCCCAGGGCCTTCCTTAGAAGCCAATTTACCTGTTTCCACTGGCAGGGGAGATGATGGGTCACACAGCAGATGGGTACCTCCTGGGGGTGGGGACAATACGAGCATGCGGAAATCGATATCCTCTTTCTAAAACCCTGTGGCGACAGCTCCGCAGGTTCCCTAAGACGGTGTGAACACACCTCCTGACTGGCTTTCTTAAACCCTAAGTTACCTTATTTTTATACCTGGCACGGCCTTTGACCTGAGTGCAGAGCAGCTATTGTCGCCAACCTAAACCAATTTCCTATGCGTCTCCCTTCTGGTCCCTCCCAAGGGGGTGATCAGGCCCCCTCTTCCACCCTACCGGGTGGGCTCCTCCCCACCTGAGCGCTCAGTTCCATTGCTGCCATTCACTACCTGCCAAAGCGAAGAAACCCGGCGTTGAGAGGCTGAATTCTTCCAGAGGGGCGAGGCACCTTCCCCCATCTAGGAGATTCAAGCTACAAAGCCTTGGGGTGGCCCCAAATGTGACCTGTCTCCTCAAAGCAAGGAGTTTCCTGGCCAATGCACCAAATGTTATAGCTACGCGTACTGAGAAACAAACTCACTCAGAAGGACAATGCAGATAGTGGAGTGCAGTTTATTATACCAGCGGGCCCAAGGCAGTCTCTTCTTAGCCAAGGACCCCGACCAGCATTTGTGAAAATCTTTTATACCCCATGTGTACATATCCAAACCCACCACCCCAATTTCCTTGAGACTTACATAAAACAAAGGAAGGGTAAATACAATCACAATAATCCCATTACTCAAGTGTTATCAAGTGTTAGGTGTTCAAACAGTTAATAATCAATAAGCCTGTTACACTCTGATAGATACAGAAAGAATTTATGACCTGTCCGGAGGTAGGGGTGATTAGAGTATGTTTTCCCTTAGGCGATGTGTAACCTGGATGTGATCTTCAAGATTCGCCTGTCCAGAGGGGGTCCTGTCCTTCTATTGTAGTTTCTATAGGCACTAAGCACAGAGTCCAGAGTCCGTTGAAGAGGTGACCGAGCATGATCAGCATGAACAGGCCTAAGATGGGGTCCAGGCCCTATGAATTCCTTCTTTACTAGGTGGTCTGGTAGGTCTTCATAGAATTGTTCAGCTTCTTCAGTATCAGTGATTGAGGCAGAGACTTGGATTACTGTGATATTAAATGGTTTACCTTGGAAATGAACTGAGATCATTCTGTCCTATTTAAGACTGCACACAAGTACTGCATTTCAGACTCTTTTGTTGACTATGATGGCTACTCCATTTCTTCTAAGGTATTCTGCCCACAGTAGTAGATATATAGGTCATCTGAATTAAATTTGCCCATTCCCATCCACTTTAATTCACCGATCCCTAAGATACAGATGTTCACTCTTGCCATCTCCTCCTTGACCACGTCCAATTTACCTTGACTCATGGAGCTAACGTTCCAGGTTCCTATGCAATATTGTTCTTTATAGCACTAGACTTTACTTTCACCACCAGACACATCCACAACTGAGTGTCATTTCCACTTTGGCCTAGCATTCTTACTGGAGCTGTTAGTATTTGCCCTCTGCTCTTTCCCAGTAGCATATTGGACACCTTCCAACCTTTGGGCTCTCTTCTGGTATTATATCTTTTTGCCTTCTCATCTCCTTCCCAAGATTGTGAGTTAGTGGATGCAAATTCCTTATCATTTACTTTCAACCACTTGTGTGAGACACATTTCTCAAACTAAACTCATGCACTCTTCTTGCATTCCTTTCTGGTTTCCTCGCTGCCTTAAGATCAGCCTAGGTGGCTGATGGCAGAGCAGACCACTGGAGAACAGTCTGAAGAGCCGTCTCTGAGGGACTTGGAGTCAGTTATTGCCTCATTCAGGGCTTTGGTCCAAATATGGGTGAGACGCATACAGATGACTTTGTGTCTAAAATTCTAAGTTCCAAAGTAGTGGGCATGTGTTGCATTCATGACTGTTCATCATCTTTTGAGTGGCCTTTCTATATTTAGAGACACCTCTCTTATAGTGAATTTTTACCTCCTCAATATAGAAATAGATGTAAATTTCAAGTCTTTTTGCCATGAGAATGCAAATATGAAGCCAGACTCTGCAATCAGATGCACCTAGGTGAGTCTACAATTCACATGTGAAGAATTTAAGATAACATAATGGGAATGGAGTCTCCATTTTTGGTGACACTGGTGGCCAAGGTAGCATTTCTGCCAGTGCTTAGTACGGTGCTGGTTTCCTCAACTGGCCAGTTCTGTGGTGTGAAACTGGGCTTTGTTTTTAAAGGTAAGCCTTGCACTGGTTCTCCAGACCTCCTAACAATTTTTGTGCTCCCCAACATCTCTTAAATACATTTCTTTTCTAATTAATCAGTCATGGTTTTCCTCTGTTGCTTACAGCTAAGAACTGCACTTGATAGATAAATAATCTGGTGTATTTGTATTCCCTGGCCTGACTCATCTTTAAAGAACACCCCTACTTTCTCATATAAATTAAGGGAGCCTTGAGGTGGAATTCATTCACCTGTTCAATTAGCAAGTATTATTAGATGCCTTCAGTGTATTATGTACTGTATTAGGCACTGAGTGTTCAATGGAGAAGACTCTTCCTAGTCTTGAGGGACTTGAAATCTTGTAGCACAGATAAACATTATCATATAAACCAAATGTGCTGTGACAGAGGACTGAACCAGATGTGACCCGTGAATGTGATATGATTGATAAAATGCTGGAATTTTTTCAGCCATTTGGCAGCAGCAGAGGATGAAGCAGCTGGGAATCATTTATAGTAAAAGAATCTAATACATGAAAAGAACTTTCTTTAGAGTGGGAAGGGAAGGAAGGAAAGGTCACATAATTGACCACCTTGCTTCCTTTTTCTTCTGCCTTGTTTTCAGGGCTGGTATGGATGCTTGGCTGGGTCTTATATCAAACTTGTGGGACATTTGGTATTGGGGAGGTGGAGGAAGTTGGAGAGTATTGGCACTTACTTGATGTTATTCTTGATTGTGATGATTTGACTGAAGGATATAAAAGAAGTACAGGAAGCATAGATTTAGGTTCCACTGTTGTAGCCTATGACCTGACATTCTTCTGGAGGTTTTCCATGTTATCTCAATTAGTTTTTTTTTCTCCCTCCATACCTGTGTATATGTAGATGTCTTTAAATTACAAGTGGAGGAGAAGCTACATAAACTAGGAAGAGGGGAAAAGGAAATTTTTTGATTTATGTAACTGAAAAATTTGGAGATAACTTCATGGAAAAAACTGGACATAGATGTTCAAATAATATCATCTGTCTGTCTCCAAACAGTGCTTCTCTTGTTAACTTTCTTTTCTGATTGCTGCCTCCCTGATAGAGGTCAAGAGAACCAAGGTCACATCCCACCTGATTAGTCACATCAGTGGAAGAAGAACTTCCATTTTCTGAGAGTGGCAGCAAAAGTGCAAGGTTTCATCCTGAATCACTCAGGATGGTTTTGGCCACAAGTAACAGAAAACTGGGTCAAAGGGGCTTACTTTCTCACACAGCAGAAAGCCCAGAGATAGAGGCAGTTCCAAAATGAGTTGATGTAGGGGATCAATCATCTGAGGGCATTTTGTCAGCTTCTCTGTGGGCCTTCTCCTTGTAATCTCAGATGGTTGTAGCAGCTCCTGATATCACATCTTCATATGACAATGTCCAAAATTAGTAAAGAGTAAGTCTCTGCTTGTGTCTTTTGAGAATGCAGAAAAACTGTACAGAATTTCTCCTCTAGGTCTCGTGGGTCAGTTACCTTGCACACTCATGCTTTACCAATCCTGTTCAAAGGGAATACAATTACTTGGTAGTTTTAGGCTTATTGACATTTATCCCCTAGGGGCTAGATATGATATTGCTAAGGTCACCCAATAATTGAAAGTCAGAATTTAATTTGCAAGGAAGAAGAGGTGGGCTGTTTCAGTCCTTGGCAGTATCTGCCTGTGTCTCACTGGGTTAATTCAGGTTATGTATCCATTCCTGAACCAATCACAGCTACCACCCCTAGTCACATGCCTACCTGTGATGCTATGGAGGTAGTGGCCTTGATGGTTCGTAGGAGTATTTTGTCAGGCTGCTCAACTCGGAGGAACCAAGTGGAAGAAGTTGTGTCCCTATTATTCAAACTGACTCCTAAGCTAACTGTCCTACCCAGAGGAGCAGGAAAACCCCTGTTAGATTCTTGACTCAACTATTAATGAAGAAAAAAGGAATTCCTGTTCTGTCACTTATCTGTGATCCAAGATTTGGGGTAGCTCATGAATATTTCAGAGTCACCATTGCAAGTGACCCCCATAGTCAAGTATAAAGGAAAGCATGTGTTAAAACAGGATCTCTCAGACAGAAGACATATTATAAGCTGCTCAACAGAACACTGTTATTATGGACCATCTGTAGAACGTGGACATGTTCGTTAGGCAGAGTAATTTATTGTAATGATACTTGGCATCATGAAATTTCACTGTTATGTGCTGCTTCACCTTGCTATATCTTTGGGAAATTCTCCATTTTAAGATTTCTTTATATAAATGTGGATGATCAAAAGGCTTTACTGAAGAGTTGGTAATTCTGTGTTGGGCACAGATGTGAATATGCATGGGATGAATCTCCTAGACTACATTTGAATGGAGTGGTTAAATGTTTCTATCATGACATTCTCCTCTTCAAAGTGTGTAACAGCCTCTTGTTCCCTTTTGTGATGAGACTTCCTTCCTCTGATTTTTGGACCCCTGGTAACCTGCTCTTCCCTAGGTTTTCAGTCATCATGCTCATACTCTGTAACCTAACTTCTGCCTAAGTTTCCACTTCTGCCTTCTGACTTGGTGTGTGCGTGTTCTGACCACTGAAGTGTTCTTCTGCTTTTCCAGATTCTTCCCATTCCTCATAGCCAAGCTTCCTTTCTCCTACTCTGCTAGCTGGCATGGTTCTCCCTCCTCTTCGAACCCTGATTATCCCACTTAAGGAATTTTAGCATCTTAAATGCTCCACATTTCTTCGTTCACTTATTGTTTCCACGTGTACATCCTCTCATCTCCTTAGTTACAGCTTTTGGAGATATAACAGGTAACTCTGGCTCAACTATTTTTCTGTACTCCCAGTGGCTACTAGAGATTTGAACTTGGATGTCTCAGAGTCATCTTAACTTTAACAAGACCAAAGTGGCATCTGTTACCTGCCCCTCCTTCCTGCTTCAACTCGCTCCTGTTGTTGTAATCAGTTTCTGTAAAAAGCTTCTATGCAGTTACCCAAGCCGCTCTTGATTCTGCCCTTTCTTTTAGGAACTCATCATTCAGCCCGAGTCCTCTCAATTCTGTTCTTAAACATGTCTTGGTATCCCTTTCTCCATCCCCGACACCACTGGCTTGGTCCAAACCTTTGTGATCATTCATTGAGACCATTATTCTTTCAACAGATCTCCCTGGCTCCAGGCACAATGCTTTCTATATTTTTATTGAAATATAGTGGATTTACAATGTTGTGTTAGTTTCTGGTATACAGTAAAATGATTCATATCTATATATGAATATATATATATTTCACATTCTTTTCCATTATAGTTTATTACAAGATACAGTAGGACCTTTCTGTTTTTAATATGTAATAGTGTGTATCTGTTTGTCCCAAACTCCCAGTTTATCCTTCCCCCTTCCCTTTCCCCTTTGTAACCATAAATTTGTTTTCTANAGAGTCGGACACGACTGAGCGACTTCTCTCTTCACCATATATCTGGTGGAGGTATAAGGTAAAAGTATTCTAAAACTTTAACTGTCTCAGAAGAGTCTCATTGTTCTTAGGATAAAACTGAATTTTCCACAACAGGTCTTCTATATTTCTCATAAAAATGTTCATTTCATATTGCTGGATACTTTTAATCTTTCTATTTTAGCCATTCTGACCCTTTTCAGTCCTCTATCATGGGTGATTGCATATGACTTTCCTGTATCTTGAAGCATAATTACCTCTTTTCTTTATTTAAATGGCCCAGATACAATTCAGCCTAAAATTCTTTTTTTTTTTTTTAGATTTCACATATAAGTGATATCATATGGTATTTGACTTTCTCTTTCTGACTTACTTCATTCAGTATGATAATTTCTAGTTTCAGCCATGTTGCTGGAAATGGCAATATTTCCTTACTTTTATGGCAGAGTAATATTTATTCCATTGTATATATGTACCACATCTTTATCCATTCATCTGTTGATGGACATTTAGGTTGCTTCCCTTGTCTGTTGTGAATAATGCTGCTATGAGCATTGTGATGCATGTATCTTTTTGGTAGCTTCTTAGTCTTTTGTTGGGAACAGCATTAAGCTCAGGCATGGAATACCTTGGCTCCTAAGTTTCAGGCATTTACAGCTTTTAAATAGTCTCTCACAGTCCTCATTTAGGTTGCCAATGACATTTTTTTGAAAGGATACGATATTCTGGACACAAAACCCAGTCATTATTAGTTGTTTTTTCCTTTCTTTCACCGTTTCCTCAAATTTTAACAAAAATGATCCTAACCCATCTCCCTTCTTTCCCACCCCACCCCACCCACCCCAAATAATACACCAGTAATAGCCAAAAACTACACACATGCTACGCTGTAAAAATGCAGAGTTAACACTATTGGGAAGAAGGCTGTGTGGGTTGTGGAGATGCTCTTTGAAGATCTACAGTATCTCTTGCTCTCCCACATCCCACTCTATGTTTTGTCCTTCATAGAAGGCCCTTTGCTTTTTTTTTCAGCAAAGTTCAGAACGGGTTGCCTTGAAACACTGACCCTCCTTCCCCTCCACCGGGATGGGTGTGCAAACTGTACAGCATGGAGCGGCTTTGAAGCCCTGGGCTGCTGTAGGGCACAGAAACTATACTGGCTCTTCAAAGGACATCTTCTCAAGCCACCTTCATGGTGTCAAGACAAGGAGAACTCCTTCTTTCCCCACTTGAAACCCACAGTCAGATGTGACAGGGGCTGGTATTCAAGAAAGTTAATTCTTATCATCTTTTTTGTCATCATCCTCTGAGGGGTAAGAATGCCACGTCAGCCTTTCCTCATAGAAGGATATGACAACCTGCGGGCACTTGACATTGGCTTCCTTGGCAGGGACCAGATCAGCCTCATCAGAGTTCTTCCTGTAGAACAAAGCACAAGAGACTTTGAGACCAGCTGCTGGTGGTCTCCTAACATGGATCTCCCAAAAAACTGGGCTTTAAAAATATTAATTCCAGGGACTTCCCTGGTGGTCCAGTGGCTAAGACTCTGAGCTCCCAGTGCAAGGGGAGCTCAGATCCCTGGTTAGGGAGTCCCACATGCTACAACTAAGACCCAGAGAAGCCAAATAAATAAAAAATAAAATAAAAATATTAATTCCAGAAGTCAGGCCAGGGAAGGATGATAACATGGGGTAAGCATCATTTATTAGCAGCTTTTGGTCAAGTAATATCCTCGGATATCTTCTCCCATTGAACATACCCTCTTTGTCAAAAGCTAACTCTAAACCCTTGGGAACCTCTGAACACCCCCACACATAAAAAACACAACACTATCAGATTCTCTGAAGGAATAAGGGAGGCTGCCATATTCCCCAAAGCCATATCCCAGCTACTAAAAGCCCACAGATCCTGGCCTGCTAACAGGATTTAATACCATGCTGGATAAGATTTAATACCAATCTGGTTCTGGCCAGAGCCAATGCAGGTGAAGACTTTCTTGCTGACTCATAATCACACTGTTTAACCTACCAAATACAACGCGCACACAGACAGGCCACAACTCCCAGGTGCTTTGAAATGGTGCTTCAAAACTGGGAGGTAGAAAATAAAGGGACTGTTATATAATTCTCTATATTTTTCTGAATTTTAAAATGTTCTCAAAAATTGAAAACCACATACATATTACAAGGGACTTCGGCATAAGCTCTCTCTTCAGGTCATTGGGAACATCCTAGACGAAAGCAATAGCACAGGGCAGGCAGCAGACAGATACATGTATGAGGGGATTTCTGATGAGGCACCACACCAGACTTCTGGAACCCCAGCAACATGTATACCTAAGCCACACAGCCCCACTGACCCAGGAAGAGTAAGCCAGGAAAGTATGTTTCTGAACAACAGATAAGAGAATGGGAGCCTGAAGCAGCCTACCCCTAGCTGACAATTCAACAACAGCCTCTGAGGTAATAGTTCAGTCATTTCACTGCACAGAAAAACAGCTACTTAGGGAAATGAACAAGTATCTTCTTCATTCTCCAGGAGAAATAACTTTAAAATTAACTTGGTTTTATAATCAACATCTAATCTTAACTTGCAGTTACATTCAGCTATAATCTTTACACATACTAATGAGTCAACCAAAGGGATGTAATGTCAAGCAATAAGGAAGTGCTACCATTACTCAGACTGGTCACATACAGCCACACAAAAGTATATCATAATTGGATTGAGTAACTCCTGGTATTAATACGTTTCCCCCCATATACAGCACCTTAAAATGACTTTTCTCCTACAGGCCAGCAATAAATAAGCTAAAAGAAGGCCAGGTTCAATAAACACCTAGGGAATGCATGGGAAAAAAAGAAGAGGTTCAGTCGCCCACCCCAGGGTTCTTGCCTGGAGAACCCCAGGGCCGGGGGAGCCTGGTGGGCTGCCGTCTATGGGGCTGCACAGAGGCAGACACGACTGAAGTGACTTAGTAGCAGCTGCAGCAGCTATGACACTGGCTTTCAGTGTTCAAGTTAGGCCTCTCTTGCCACCTTCTAAAGGAGAGAAATTAGTATAGACACAAGTCTCCAAGAAGGTTCTAGACTGATAAAAGGATAAAGTCCCTAGAATAATGCTTCCTTGGCAAAGGCTTAGAATTATTCACTCCTAATTTATATTTTAAAGGCAGTGATTGAGCTCCATTTTGTGGAGAGGAGAATAAGCATTTCCAACAAGCAAGAAAAAGGGAAGAAAGTCTTCCTTTTGGACAGAGTAGAGAACTTTGGGTTAATTATAGTTCTTAAGAGTCTCAGGACAACTGCTTTCATTAAGATGTTTCATGGAGTACTACCACCACTGGTTATAGTGAAAAAAAGCAGGCTTCTCTGTGCTTAGTAAAGGGGCCTTGCTGACCCCTGCTGGCAGACTTTGCAATTGAAAATTTATACCAACTGGAAAGTATCTAACCAGGACAAAGAAAGAGCTTCAGAAATTCTTTCCTAACCTTGAGAAGTTAACAGAATTTCTGATCCTAGGGCTAGCCAGATCTCTATTAAGAAGGTGGTGGAAAGGGAGGATGGTTCAATCACATTTCATTTCCCCCCCCTTTATTACAGAAGTGAAATGTGATTCCTTCCTGTATACACCTCTCCACTCTAGATTTTCTCCCACCTCCTTAAAAAAAAAAAAAANAATTTCTGATCCTAGGGCTAGCCAGATCTCTATTAAGAAGGTGGTGGAAAGGGAGGATGGTTCAATCACATTTCATTTCCCCCCCCTTTATTACAGAAGTGAAATGTGATTCCTTCCTGTATACACCTCTCCACTCTAGATTTTCTCCCACCTCCTTAAAAAAAAAAAAAAGGATGGGGGGCAAAAATCTGAGAATCCTAAGGGCCCTACCTGTAACTCATGAGACCAGGTTGGCAGTCAGGCCAAGGTTAACTATTGAAGGACTATGCCATCTTAAAGATTTCACACCTGGGCCACTAGAACTTCCAAGGTCTACCTCTTTTCCCTTGGCATGGAACAGATGCGGAAAAGAATAACAACCACACACACAGAGTCACTGGCAGACTCACCATTTCATTAGGAACATGAGTTCTCCACTGGAGTCCGTAGCTCCAATAATCCGCTCTGGTTCCAAACCCCGGGCAAAGCCTCGTGGCTTTTCTGACTGTAAAAACCAGATGGAACAATTTTAACTGTATGGGATTGTTCTCCAGACTAGAGCTACTCCTGTTTTGATGATAATGTAATCAAATCCTTCTGCCAACATTTCACCAATTCTTTGGCTCTAAGTCACAAGCCTTTTAGAATCAGTGATAAGTTTTGATGTGCTTGAGGTTTCCCCATGTGTAAAAAGGGACATTCATCTCAAGCAAAATAAATGTTCACAATTGTTTCTTCACCCTCAAAAGGCACCTTACTTTACGGTACTGAATGAATTAAAACCTGAAATGATTAAAACATTGACAGTATTTCCTCACACAAATTAATACCTTTGCACTTACCTGTTCTTAAACCTCAGATGTGAGTAGATTATATGCCTTCATGAGAGAGCCCCCAGATATTTTTAAAGCATGAGCCTATCTAAGACTGCAAAAGGACTGAGATCCAAGCAGCAGCAGAACAAAAGTGCTGAAATTATCTGGCTATCAGCTTCTTTGACAGCAGCACAAATTCTGGGCTAGTAAAAATTCTTATTTCAAGTCTTACCTCTTCTTTCTTCTTCTTTGGTTTGCTCTCCTCCCCCTTATCTTCCGAATCAGAATCAGCTTTGCGCTTGCTAAACTATACTGGCTCTTCAAAGGTCATCTTCTCAAGCCACCTTTATGGTGTCAAAACAAGTAGAACTTCTTTCCCCACTTGAAACCCACAGTCAGATGTGACAGGGGCTGGCATTCAAGAGTGTTAATTCTTGTTTTCTTTTTTTGTCATCATCCTCTGAGGGGTAAGAATGCCACGTCAGCCTTTCCTCATAGAAGGATATGACAACCTGCAGGCACTTGACGTTGGCTTCCTTGGCAGGGACCAGGTCAGCCTCATCAGAGTTCTTCATTTCATCAGGAACGTGAGTTCTCCACTGGAGTCCGTAGCTCCAGTAATCCGCTCTGGTTCCAAACCCCAGGCAAAGCCTCGCGGCTTTTCTGACGCTTCTTTCTTCTTCTTTGGTTTGCTCTCCTCCCCCTTACCTTCTGAGTCAGAATCAGCTTTGCGCTTGCCTCCCTCTGATTTATCTGTCTCGTGTGCTGTTTTCTGTGACTGCAGAAACTCAGCAATGAGGTCAGGGCAATCCAGGTTCTCTTCTGGTTCTCATGTGTTTTCCTCATCTGAGAACCCCTCTCACTTTAGGAGATACTCCACTTTGCCCTTTACCACTCGATGGTCTAAAACTTTTCCATCACATATTCTTCTTCCTCTTCTTCTAGCACCTCCTCCACTTCTTGTTTTATTTTTCCCCCATAATGCCCGGCAGCTTTCTGGTATAAAGGATGCTGCTGCTCGGGTCTTGTAGTCATCAACCCTCCCTATGCTGGTTCAAGCGTTCAGGCCATCTCTTCTGTCCTCTTCCCAATTTACTATGTTTCCTCTCCAGCCCAATCTCCCAGCCATCCACCCAGCCCACGTAGCATTGTCTTGGTCTGCTCAGGCCAAAGAGCGACCAACAAATGCCTCCTGTTCTGTACTTTTTGATGATGAGCCCTTCGCTCAGCCAAACTGAGCTTCTATTGGTGGCATGAACACCTGTGCACCTTCAGGTCAGCAGGCATGGACTCAGGATCTGGACTCACCAGGTGCTGTGCCAAATTCCTCGCAGTACCAGTTACGTGTTTTTGTGTTTCTTTCCTTCAGTGGACTATGAGATTCTTGTCTCTTAATACCAGCTATAAAGTAGCAACTCAATAAATGATAGATGAGTATATGATACAGCATCATGATCTCATTAATAATATAAGTCTCTCATTGATGAAACAATATTAGGCCCAGTGTAGGCATTCAATACATCCTCTTCATTTGATGGATTGTTTGCCAATGCTCAAGTCACATAGTGTGAAATGTCTTCTAATATAACCTTATGATCCATCTATGTTTTTATTTTTATTAAATGCATTATTGACTGAGTTTTTAGAACTGGTACTGGGTTTGCATATTCTCTGGTTCCTTTATGGATAGAATTGTGAACATTTTAGAAAGTTGTTTGCTGATGTGCTGTGGGTATGATGGGAAATCCCCTTAGGTTGAGCCTAGGCTAGATCATATGTTATACATATTTGTTTTTTCAAAGGAATGGGAGATACATGAATTAGAACATATTTAGAGATGGAAACCTACTCTGAACTCTCTGTTGGATTAATCATTAATATATTTTAAATTCCATATTTTGGGTGGAGGTAGAGATGGGAATACCTGACCTACCTCTTGAGAAACTTATATGCAGGTCAGGAAGCAACAGTTGGAACTGGACAAGGAACAACAGACTGGTTCCAAATAGGAAAAGGAGTACGTCAAGGCTATATATTGTCACCCTGCTTATTTAACTTCTGTGCAGAGTACATCATGAGAAACGCTGGGCTGGAAAAATCATAAGCTGGAATCAAGATTGCTGGGAGAAATATCAATAACCTCAGATATGCAGATGACACCACCCTTATGGCAGAAAGTGAAGAGGAACTAAAAAGCCTCTTGATGAAAGTGAAAGAGGAGAGCGAAAAAGTTGGCTTAAAGCTCAACATTCAGAAAACGAAGATCATGGCATCCAATCCCATCACTTCATG
>SJYX01023477.1:143293-161252 GCA_006410675.1 Oreotragus oreotragus | reverse complement strand
GTGTTGGAGAAGACTCTTGAGAGTCCCTTGGACTGTAAGGAGATCCAACCAGTCCATTCTGAAGGAGATCAGCCCTGGGATTTCTTTGGAGGTAATGATGCTGAAGCTGAAATTCCAGTACTTTGGCCACCTCATGTGAAGAGTTGACTCATTGGAAAAGACTCTGATGCTGGGAGGGATTGGGGGCAGGAGGAGAAGGGGACCACAGAGGTTAAGATGGCTGGATTGCATCACTGACTCGATGGATGTGAGTCTGAGTGAACTCTTGGAGTTGGTGATGGACAGAGAGGCCAGGCCTGCTGTGATTCATGGGGTCACAAAGAGTTGGACACGACTGAGTGACTGAACTGAACTGAGGACATAAATTGTGGTGTTGGAGAAGACTCTTGAGAGTCCCTTGGACTGCAAGGAGATCCAACCATTCCATTGTAAAGGAGATCAGTCCTGAGTGTTCATTGGACGGACTGATGTTGAAGCTGAAACTCCAATACTTTAGCCACCTGATGCGAAGAGCTGACTCATTTGAAAAGACCCTGATGCTGGGAAAGATTGAGGGTGGCAGGAAAAGGGGATGACAGAGGATGAGATGGTTGGATGGCATAACTGACTCAATGGACATAGGTTTGGGTGGACTCTGGGAGTTGGTGATGAACAGGGAGTCCTGGTGTGCTGTGGTTCATGGGGTTGCAAAGAGTCGGACACGACTGAGCGACTGAACTGAAGACATAAACACGTTAAGTGTAACTATATAAATACTTGTTAGTCGCTCAGTCATGTCTGACTCTTTGTGACCCCGTGAACTACTGTAGCCTGCCAGGATCCTGTGTCTGTGGAATTCTCCAGGCAAGAATACTGGAGTGGGTAGCCATTTCCTTCTCAAGGGGATCTTCTCAACCCAGAGACTGAACCCTCTCTCCAGCACTGCAGGCAGATTCTTAACCATCTGAGCCACCAGGGTATCCCCTTGTAAGGCAAAGTCAATAAAAAGTTTCCAGGTAAAGTCTAAGTAGGGAGTTCTATTTTTCTAGGGATGAGTAATATCCAGGTGAGATTACATCCCTCTGGAAACAAAGCTGTCACACTGACACAAGGATAGAGAGCCTGCTCTACTGGTTTTGAAGGAGGAAACAGAACAAGCTCCATCTTGAAAGCAGGACCCCATCTTGGGCCAGACTGTGGGCTTTGAGCTCTAGGCCCAGTATCTATGGAAATGACTTACCAACTGGAAAACCAGGCCCCTGGATGCAAGAGCCCCAGGGCTCGTACCTAGACTCTCTGATGCCTAAAAGAATACCCTAATTATCAGTGTAACCGAATGGAATCATAAATTCTATTATGCTTATTGGGGTATGACCACAGGCCTATTGATAATTGTCCACTGTTAACTACCTAGGCTTAAGGCATATGAATCACGGGTTAACTTTGACTGTGTCTTTCTTTTCCTTTGTTCAGACTAGTTTCAGGGAATTTGGGGAGGTGGGTTTGGTCATGTGCACTTAGGGTATATAAGGTTTTCAGAAAAACTGGTCAGGGTCCTTGGCTAAGAGGAGACTCTGCCTTGGGTCCACTGGTGTAATAAACTGCACTCCACTATCTGCATTGTCCTTCTGAGTGAGTTTGTTTCCCAGAATGCGTGGCTACAACAGTTTTATCAGCGATTCCTTAAAAGGGAATCTTCTGTATGACTCAGTCTTAATTGTGTAAGCCTCTCAAAGCTTTTAAATGGGGTTGGGCAGCAATTTTAATAATAGAAAATAATCGTTAATCTCAATAATTATTAACGTCAGTTGCTCTTCTACTTTGTAATGAAGTGTCTTTCAGGTAGGACTTGAGTCATTCCTTCTCCAAATTCCTCACCTGATGCTGGCTATGCGTTTCTATTTGCACTCTAACTGCTAATGTTCTTGTCTTTTTCCCCTCCTCTGATTCTTTGTTACCAGATCTCTTCTCCATTGCCACTTTTTGCTTCTGGTCATTTTTGTGGTCTTGGCTGCTTCTAATCTTTAGTGTCATATCTTCTATCTGCCACCCCTGCAGCTTACTATTCTTTTCCTTCTGTTCCCTGGTGGCTCAGAGGATAAAGCGTCTGCCTGCAGTGTGGGAGACCTGGGTTTGATCCCTGGGTCGGGAAGATCCCCTGGAGAAGGAAATGGCAACCCACTCCAGTATTTTTGCCTGGAGAATCCCATGGACGGAGGAGTCTGGAGGGCTACAGTCCATGGGGTTGCAAAGAGTCGGACATGACTGAGCGACTTCACTTTCACTTTCAGTTTCTGTTCCACTTGTTACTTTAGTGTTTTGATCTTTCTTCTTCCTGACTCTGTTGACAGTGTGCTCAGGTTTTCAGTTATTTCTAGCCAAGTATACTTCTCCTTCCTTGTTGTTATTACTGTTCAAGGCCCAGTTGCTTCTTAGCTGGAAAGAGCAATACTGTTCATAGTTTTCTGATGTGTGAGGTCTGATGTATCGAGAGTCGAGGTACTGGAGCATAACAAAGATGAAGTTCTTCATCCATGGGACAGAAGGCTTGCATATTCTCTCCCCATTCTATTAGGAATAGAGCCATTTTACTTAGGGGAGAGTTACTGCTTTCATGATCTGGTGAAGGAGACAGAAAATGCCCTCATTAATTTACCCATCTCTTCTATACTAGAGTATAATCTCCACATGGGTGGGAAACTTGCCGTATTAATGTCTGCTATGTATTTCATATATATTATGTGTGTGTATATATATATATGAAATGTGTGTAATATTACACATTATAGACCATCTGCAGTTCAGTAAGTGTTTAAAATATGCTTCTTGAATGAAGAATGGCTGAATAGTAAGACATATGGCAGAGTTATCAGGGCAGTGATTCTTATTAGAATCATTTAAGTCTCATTTAAAACACATAGTCTAGTCGTGAAGAGTTCACACTCCTAATGCAGGGGGCCCAGGTTTGATCCTTAGTCAGGGAACTAAGATCCCACATTCTGTATCTAAGAGTTCACATGCTGCAACTAAGATCCTGCATGCTGCAACTAATACCCAGCTGGCCAAATAAATAGATATTAAAAAAAACCCCACACATTAATGCCTGGGTCCGCAAACTACTATTCTTAGATGTAATTTCCCCCTACATTTCAGAAATCTGTGCTTCTTAAAATTGATGAAGTAACTTAATTTGAAGCATTTTTCTTTCTTAGTTGTAGATAAAATACACTTCAAATAGGCAGTGACATCTTAGATTGGATGAAACATAGTAAATCAGAATTTCTATAGCATGTAGCCTGGGCAGAAATATAAAGTGCTCCTAGCAGGAAATGGCAACCCACTCCAGTGTTCTTGCCTGGAGAACCCCAGGGACAGGGGAGCCTGGTGGGCTGCCATCTATGGGGTCACATAGAGTTGGACACGACTGAAGCGACTTAGCAGCAGCAGCAGTGAGTCTGAAACATACTGAGAGTTATAAGGTTCTGTATTAGGAGGCTTATGTGAGGGAGAGATTAACAAGGGATCACTTTTATAACTACCTTTGAATTCTGAGCACAGCATCTGGTCTGTTGTAAACAACCAGTCCTCATTAGTTGAACCAAATAGAATTCCTCAGGGCACTGGAGAGGCCATTAAAACTACAATAAGTATGTATACTCTCTGTCTTTCTACATATATACACACACATACATATACACACCATGTTTGCTCTCGGCATCTGTATCTATATTTATAGCTATGGTGTGTGTGTGTATGTATGTATGTTTGTGTATATATACATATATTTATAGAGAGGGAGAGAGAGACTAACATCCTGTAATTTCAGTGGCCTCTCCAGTGCCCTGAGGAATTCCATTTGGTTGAGCTAATGAGGACTGGTTGTTTACAACAGACCAGATACTGTCTATACTGTAGACGATATGGGGCTTCCCTGGTAGCTCAGATGATAAAGAATATGCCTGCAAAGCAGAACACCCAGGTTCAGTCCCTAGGTTGGGAAGATTCCTTGGAGAAGGGAATGGAAACCCACCCTAGTATTCTTGTCTGGAGAATCTCATGGACAGAGAAGCCTGGTGGGCTACAGTCCATGGCACTGGAAACAGTCAGACATGACTGAGTGACTAACACTTACTCAGATGATATAGTAAGTGTCCTAAATGACAATCGGGCATTTCCCAGGTGAGTAAGAAGTCTAAGAGAACCAAGCAAAGACAGACAAGTACAGCCCCTTGAAGTGCAGCTGGGAGGGGAAGCAAGTCGGGGGTGTGGGTGGAGGAGGCTGGGAAGGGGGTCATTTCACTCTTTATGTTGTTGTTCAGTCATTCAGTCATGTCCAGCTCTTTGCAACTGTCCTCCACTGTCTCCTAGAGTTTGTTCAAACTCATGTGCATTGAGTCAGTGACACTAAATGTCTCATCATCTGCCTCCCTCTTCTTTTGCCTTCAATCTTTCCCAGCATCAGGGTCTTTTCCAATGAGTCAGCCCTTGTAATTAGGTGGCCAGAGTACTGGAACTTCAGCTACAACATCTGTCCTTCCAGTGAATATTCAGAACTGATTTCCTTGAGGATTGACTGGTTTGAACTCCTTGCAGTCCAAGGAACTTTCAAGAGTCTTCTCCAATACCATAGTTCAAAAGCATCAATTCTTCAGTGCTCAGCCTTCTTCATGTTCCAACTCTCATGTACATACATGACTGCTGGAAAAAACACAGCTTTAACTATACAGACCTTTATTGGCAAAGTAATGTCTCTGCTTTTTAATATGCTGTCTAGGTTTGTCATAGCTTTCTTCCAAGAAGCAAGTGTCTTTTAATTTTGTGGCTGCAGTTACTGTCATCAGTGATTTTGGAGCCCAAGAAAATAAAGTCTGTCACTGTTTCCATTGTCTCCCCATCTATTTGCTATGAAGTGATGGGACCGGATGCCGTGATCTCCATTTCTTTTTTTAATATTGAGTTTCAAGCCAGCTTTTTCACTCTCCTCTTTCACCCTCATCAAGGAGCTCTTTGGTTCCTCTTCACTTTCTGTCATTAGTGTTATTTTCTGCGTATCTGAGGTTATTGATATTTCTCCTGGCAGTCTTGATTCCAGCTTGTGATTCACCTAGCCTGGCATTTTGCCTGATGTACTCTGCATATAAGTTAAATAAACAGGGTGACAACATATAGCCTTGACATACTCCTTTCCCAATTTGGAACCAGTCTGTTCCATGTCCGGTTCTAACTATTGCTTCTTGACCTGCATACAGGTTTCTCAGGAGGCAGGTAAGAGGATCTTATAGTCCCATCTTTTGAATTTTCCACAGTTTGTTGTGATCCACACAGTCAAAGGCTTTTGCATAGTCAATGAAGCAGAAGTAGATGTTTTTTGGAATTTCCTTGCTTTCTCTATGACACAGCAAATATTGGCAATCTGATCTGTTTCCTCTGCCTTTTCTAAGCCCAGCTTGTACATCTGGAAGTTCTTGGTTCACGTACCACTAAAACCTTGCTTGAAGGATTTTGAGCATACTTGCTAGCATGTGAAATGAGTACTATTGTGCAATAGTTTGAACATTCTTTGGAATTGCCCTTCTTTGGGGTTGGAATGAAATTTGACCTTTCCTAGTCCTGTGGCCACTGCTCAGTTTTCCAATTTTGCTGAAATATTGAGTGCAGCACTTTGACAACATCATCTTTTAGGATTTTAAATAGGATTATTTAGGGTTTTAGAATTGTAAATCACTCAACTGGAATTCCATCCCCTCCACTAACTCTGTTGTAGTAATGCTTCCTAAGGCCCACTTGACTTCACACTTCAGGATCTCTGGCTCTAGGTGAGTGACCATACCATCATGGTTATCCAGGTCATTAAGATCTTTTTTTTTGTATAGTTCTTCTATGTGTTATTGCCACCTCTACTTAATATCTTCTGCTTCTATTAGGTCTTTACCACTTCTGTCCTTTACTGTGCCCATCCTTGCATGAAATGTTCCCTTGATATCTCCAATTTTCTTAAAGAGACCTCTAGTCTTTCCCATCCTATTATTTTCCTCTATTTCTTTGCGTTGTTCGCTTATGAAAGCCTTATCTCTCCTTGCTGTTCTCTAGAACTCTGCATCCAGTTGAGTATATCTTTCCTTTTCTCCTTTGCCTTTCACTTCTCTTCTTTCCTCAGCTATTTAAAAGCTTCCTCAGACAACCACTTTACCTTCCTGCATTTGGGGATGGTTTTGGTCACTGCCTCCTGTACAAATTATGAACTTCCATCCATGGCTCTTTAGGCACTCTGTCTATCAGATCTAATCCCTTGAATCTATTCTTCACTTCCATTATATAGTCATAAGGGATTTGACTTAGGTGATACCTGAATGATTTAGTGGTTTTCCCTGCCTTCTGCAAGTTAAGCCTAAATTTTGCAATAAGGAGCCAATGATCTGAGCCACAGTCAGCTCCTAGTCTTGCTTTTGTTGACTGTATAGAGCTTCTCCATCTTCAACTGCAAAGAATATAATTAATTCTGATTTTGGTATTGATCATCTGCTGATGTTCATGTATAGAGTTGTTTCTTGGATTGTTGGCAAGGGTGTTTGCCATGACCAGCATGTTCTCTTGTTACCCTTTCATTTCAGTTCAGTCGCTCAGTCATGTCCGACTCTGCGACCCCATGAATCGCAGAATGCCAGGCCTCCCTGTTCATCACCATCTCTCGGAGTTCACTCAGACTCACGTCCATCGAGTCCGTGATGCCATCCAGCAGTCTCATCCTCAGTCGTCCCCTTCTCCTCCTGCCCCCAATCCCTCCCAGCATCAGAGTCTTTTCCAATGAGTCAGCTCTTCGCATGAGGTGGCCAAAGTACTGGAGTTTCAGCTTTAGCATCATTCCTTCCAAAGAAATCCCAGGGTTGATCTCCTTCAGAATGGACTGGTTGGATCTCCTTGCAGTCCAAGGGACTCTCAAGAGTCTTCTCCAACACCACAGTTCAAAAGCATCGATTCTTCGGCGCTCAGCTTTCTTCACAGTCCAACTTTCACATCCATACATGACCACAGGAAAAACCATAGCCTTGACTAGGCGGACCTTAGTCGGCAAAGTAATGTCTCTGCTTTTGAATATACTATCCAGGTTGGTCATAACTTTTCTTCCAAGGAGTAAGCGTCTTTTAATTTCATGGCTGCAGTCACCATCTGCAGTGATTTTGGAGCCCAAAAAAATAAAGTCTGACACTGTTTCCACTGTTTCCCCATCTATTTCCCATGAAGTGATGGGACCGGATGCCATGATCTTCGTTTTCTGAATGTTGAGCTTTAAGCCAACTTTTTCGCTCTCCTCCTTCACTTTCATCAAGAGGCTTTTTAGCTCCTCCTCACTTTCTGCCATAAGGGTGGTGTCATCAGCATATCTGAGGTTATTGATATTTCTCCCGGCAATCTTGATTCCAGCTTGTGTTTCTTCCAGTCCAGCGTTTCTCATGATGTACTCTGCATATAAGTTAAATAAGCAGGGAGACAATATACAGCCTTGACGTACTCCTTTTCCTATTTGGAACCAGTCTGTTGTTCCATGTGCAGTTCTAACTGTTGCTTCCTGACCTGCATACAGATTTCTCAAGAGGCAGGTTAGGTGGTCTGGTATTCCCATCTCTTTCAGAATTTTCCACAGTTTATTGTGATCCACACAGTCAAAGGCTTTGGCATAGTCAATAAAGCAGAAATAGATGTTTTTCTGGAACTCTCTTGCTTTTTCCATGATCCAGCGGATGTTGGCAATTTGATCTCTGGTTCCTCTGCCTGTTCTAAAACCAGCTTGAACATCAGGGAGTTCACGGTTCACATATTGCTGAAGCCTGGCTTGGAGAATTTTGAGCATTACTTTACTAGCGTGTGAGATGAGTGCAATTGTGCGGTAGTTTGAGCATTCTTTGGCATTGCCTTTCTTTGGAATTGGAATGAAAACTGACCTTTTCCAGTCCTGCGGCCACTGCTGAGTTTTCCAAATTTGCTGGCATATTGAGTGCAGCACTTTCACAGCATCATCTTTCAGGATTTGAAATAGCTCAACTGGAATTCCATCACCTCCACTAGCTTTGTTCGTAGTGATGCTTCCTAAGGCCCACTTGACTTCACATTCCAGGATGTCTGGCTCTAGGTGAGTGATCACACCATCGTGATTATCTGGGTCGTGAAGATCTTTTTTGTACAGTTCTTCTGTGTATTTTTGCCACCTCTTCTTAATATCTTCTGCTTCTGTTAGGTCCATACCATTTCTGTCCTTTATGGAGCCCATCTTTGCATGAAATGTTCCCTTGGTATCTCTAATTTTCTTGAAGAGATCTCTAGTCTTTCCCTTTGTGTTCTTTTCCTCTATTTCTTTGCACTGATCACTGAAGAAGGCTTTCTTATCTCTTCTTGCTATTCTTTGGAACTCTGCATTCAGATGCTTATATCTTTTCTTTTCTCCTTTGCTTTTTGCTTCTCTTCTTTTCACAGCTATTTGTAAGGCCTCCCCAGACAGCCATTTTGCTTTTTTGCATTTCTTTTCCATGGGGATGGTCTTGATCCCTGTCTCCTGTACAATTTTACGAACCTCATTCCATAGTTCATCAGACACTCTATCTATCAGATCTAGTCCCTTAAATCTATTTCTCACTTCCACTGTATAATCATAAGGGATTTGATTTAGGTCATACCTGAATGGTCTAGTGGTTTTCTCTACTTTCTTCAATTTAAGTCTGAATTTGGTAATAAGGAGTTCATGATCTGAGCCACAGTCAGCTCCTGGTCTTGTTACCTTTACCCTGCTTCATTTTGAACTTGAAGGCCAAACTTGCCTGTTGCTCCAGGTATCTGACTTCCTCCTTTTGCATTTTCAATCTTCTATAATGAAAAGGATATCATTTTTTGGTGTTACTTCTAGAAGGTCTTAATATGTCTTAGAATTGTTCAACTTGAGCTTCTTCAGCATCAGTGGTTAGGTCATAGACTTGGATTACCGTGATGTTAAATGGCTTCCTTTGGCAATAAACTGAGATCATTCTGTCATTTTTGAGCTTGCACCCAAGTACTGCATTTTGGATTCTTCTGTTGACATGAAGGCTACTCCTTTTTAAAAAAAAAAAAAAAAAAGGGATTCTTTCTCACAGTAGTAGCTATAATGGTCATCTGAATTAAATTCACCCATTCCTGTCCATTTTAGTTTATTGGTTCCTTTAATCTTCCATCTCCTGCTTGACCATGTCCAGTTTGCCTTGATTCATGGACCTAACATTCCAGGTTCCTATGCAAAATTCTTCTTTCCAGCATCAGTCTTTCCTTTCACTACCAGATATATCCGCAACTAAGCATTGTTTCCCTTTGGCCCAGCAGCTTAATTCTTTCTAGAGCTATTATTAATTGCCCTTCATTCTTCCTCAGGGGCATATTGGACACCTTCAAACTGAGGGAGCTTATCTTCTGGTGTCATATCTTTTTGCCTTTCATATTGTTCATGAAGTTTTCAGGGCAAGAACACTGGTATGCTTTGTCATTTCCTCCTCCATGGACCATTGTTTGTCTGAACTCTTCATTATGGCCCATCTATCAATGGGAAGCCCTGTGCAACATGGCTCATAGCTTCATTGAGTTATACAAGCCCCTTCCCCACGATAAGGCTGTGATTGATGCCCAAAGTACATTCTGTTGGGACTGATTTGAGAGGAGGCCAATGGGCAGTTAAGAATTCAGAGCAAATTTAATTGAGGATCCAATCTGTCAAAATTCTGAGAAGGCCAGGAATTTCTTCAGTCACCTACCAGCTCCTGTTTTGGTGACATTTTTGGTTTGTATCAAATTCCCACAGCCTCACACCTCTGCTTGGCTGGCCTAGTCATTCCCCCAGGCTTCCCTCCTTCTCTCTTTTGGACCTCACTCTAATCCAAACCATCTCCAGTCCTTCACAGACGAACATTTTCTTCCTGCTTCAGGGCTGCCCACCTCCAGGGGGAGCCACTCACCCTGTGGTCTTGGAGAATGGTGCCCATCCATACCGCTCAGTGGTGCCGGGGTCACTAGATGTTTCCGCCTTCTTTTGTTTACAAGTTCACACCGGCCTTCTGAGGCGCTGTCCTTGTTCATGGAACTGGTCCCACAGAAAGAAGTTTAGGTTTCCTGGTTGATTATGGAGGAAGGTTTGTTTGTTTGTTTTTTGACTGAGTCAGTCTTCTGTCAGAGGCAACTTGATCCCGTAGTTGGTGAGAGTATAGGCTGTGGAGGAAAACTGAGTTTAATTCCTCACCCCCTAAAACTGTACATGAGGGACAAATGCCTTGCTGTTGGTAACTACATTTTCTCTTCTGGAAAATGGGGATAATAATAGTACTTATCTTACTGATAATCCTCATTGCTGTGAGGACTAAGTAGTTTAATATGATAAAGCTTCTAAGATAGTATCTGTCACATGGTAAGTACTCAAAACCCTCAGAGAATATTATTTGCTCATCCCTTCCATACCATAAGATTGAGAGCAGGAGGAGAAGAGGGCGACAGAGGATGAGATGATTGGATAGCATCACTGACTCGGGGAACATGAGTCTAAGCAAACTCCAGGAGATAGTAGAGGACAAGGAAGCCTGGTGTGCTGCAGTCCATGGGGTTGCAAAGAGTCAGACGTGACTGAGTGACTAAACAACAGCCTCCCTTCTACATGTAGTGTAATTTTCTGCTTTCAAGAGTTGCTTGCTATTTCTGGTATTGTTAATTTGGCCACAAGAAGGAGAATAATGGTAGAAGTGTGCTAACTAATTTAGTAGCAAGGTTCATTTCAGATTTAATTGTGGTCCTGAATGTTTAAATTACCCAGGACTTTGGTAATCTTCGCTTTACTATGTTCTTTTTGGCAAAAAGTTTGATGAAATTCACAGGAGGACAAAAATTAGCTTGATGAAACCGGCTCATTATATCATTAGGCATGAGCATTCTTTGGAATATCTTCACTTAGAGATTCTAAAATGATATATCAAAAGTTAGTCTAGAAGACTGGTAGAAAGAGAAGCATCAAATCTTTTCCTCCTGAAACTGAGGCTCTAGGTCTCCAGGTTGATATCATGACTGATCTTTTATTTTATGGTCAATGAAATTCAGGCTTGGCCTTGTGATACCATGCACAAGCTTAATGGTGCTTCCTAATGCACTACATAAGCAGGGTTGATTTGAAGAAGAAATTAGCCCAATATCAGAAGTTTCTTGTTTCATATTAAACTTTTAAAATTAATCAGAAGCAAACTTAGTCAAGTCTCTGCAGACCACATTTTATTGACAGTTTATTGCAAAGGAGGCTCACTCTGATTTTTAAGTTAATGTTAGTTACGGAACAATGTCAGATTTCAGAGGAGCACACAGACTGTCTAACCTATTTTCAAAAAGCAGGTCAAATTTAGCATCTGGAGGATAACTTGCAATTTGGTTGAAAATAATTGAGCAAGTTTAACATAAAATTCAATAAAGGGATCAGGGTATTTTAAGTTTAAAATTCTGTGATAAATGGCCCAAGGCTCTTGTCAACTGTCATTATTGCCAAGTCCAAGAGGGTTCCTGAGTTTCCATTTTTCCCAGAGTGCATCTGTCTTGTTAAAAGAAGATTATGCTGAATCACTTGTCTTGGTATTTCTTTAGAAAGACATTTTCAAAAAAAGATATCTCACCACTCTAAGAAGTGAAGTTTACTGAAGTGTGGTAGAAGGAAAGTAGACTATAGCAGTGGTTTGAGCTCACTGCTTCTAGGAAGAAGAAAGAAGAGAGGGAAATGGAGAGAGTCTTAAGTCATGTTCCCCAGAAGCAGACCTGGAGAGAGGGTTCACATGTGAGTAAGTGATGCATTCAAGGCAGTAGCCAGGGAGATGGGGAAGGAAGGGGGGGCCTCAGGAGGAAGGAGAATACCTTTCCACCCCCAACCCTCCAGGGGACCTTGAGGGCTTGTCCCAACCCACAGCAAGGCTGCTGAGGCTCTCATGTTCCTGCCCCATCGGCTATTGGTTAAGGACCGTGACTGCAGCCATGAATTTAAAAGACACCTGCTCCTTGGAAGAAAAGCTGTGACAGACCTAGGGTATTAAAAAGCAGAGACATCGCTTTACTGACAAAGGTCCTCATAGCCAAAGTTATGGCTTTTCCATTGTCATGTATGGATGTGAAATTTGGACGATAAGGCTGAGCGTCAAACAATCGACACTTTCAAACTGTGGTGAAGACTGTGGAGAAGACTCTTGAGAGCTCCTTGGACAGCAAGGAGATCAGTCTAGTCAATCCTAAAGGAAATCAACTCTGAATACTCATTGGAGGGACTGATGCTGAAGTTCAGTACTCTGGCCACCTGATTAGAAGAGTCAGCTCATTGGAAAAGACCCTGATGCTGGGAAGGACCGAAGGCAGAAGGAGAAGAGGGCAACCAATGATGAGATGTTCGGATGGCATCATTGACTCGGTGGAAATGAGTTTGAGCGAACGCCAGGAGATAGTGAAGGATAGGTAAGCCTGGTGTGCTGCAGTCCCTGGGATTGCAAAGACCGCAGGGAGACATTACACTAACCTATTCCTCACCCTCCAGTAAGGGGAAGAGGGTTAGGCACTAGGAACCCACATTCACAGACAAGTCTACTTTCTAGGCTTGCCGGTGAAGTGGACTCTGGGAACTCTTTCAGAGAACACCCTTCAGTGCTGGCTGTTGAAGGAGAAAGCGAGGGAGCTGGCTTAATGCATAAAGGTGACCCCAGCGGACCTGTGCAAAGTGCTGACCTCGTCCACCCCAGAGAAGAAAAGCAAGGGAGCTGGGGCGCCTTGACTTTCTCCCTCACCCCCCACTCCCTGGGCCAAGCTTTAATGCCGGTGTTTCTAGTAACAGCTGGATACGAGGGAGCCATGCAGGGCAGAGCCGGGTCTCCTTTGCCTTCTACAGAGCACGGAAGATGCCTGCATGTTCCCACGCACAGGCGGACAGCACTGGGTCGGGGGCAATGGGGAGGCGGCAGACCCCAGGGGACAGCAGGGTCCCAGTGAGAACTGCAGTGAACACAGGAGCCAGGCAGCAGGGAGAGCGGCGAGGTCACGAGGCCAGCACACGGCAATGCAGGTGAAATTGGGCTTTGCTGGAAGGCATCCCCGAGCATAGGCAAGGCTAAGCTGAAGGGCTCAGTGCCCTTTCTTCTTGGCGTTCTAGTTTGGGCTCCTGTTTGGTAGGCTTCTCCCAATCTTGGACAGTAAGACGCATCAGAGCCAAGCCTAGAGGAGGTGAGAAAAGGATCAAGTGCTTTGGCCTAGTTCTGTTAGTCATTCAGTCACGTCTGACTCTTTGCTACCCCATGGACTTATGCCAACCAGGCTCCTCTGTCCGTGAAATTCTTCAGGCAAGAATACTGGAGTGGGTTGCCATTCCCTTCTCCAGGGAATCTTCCTGGCCCAGGAACTGAACCCAGGTCTCCTGCATTGCAGGCAGATTCTTTACCTTCTGAGCCACGAGGGAAGACCTGGACTTGAAATTCGCAGGTGAGAGATAAAAGGGACTCCAGAAATCACCAGAGGAGGAAGAGGGGCAGGCAGAAGCACTCCCCTGCCATAAGGGGTAGAAGTACGTCTAGGCTTAGGCTCCTCCTGCGTGCTGTGGGGGTAGGCGCAAAGGGATGGGTGCCTGGAGCGTAAGGAATAAGGTTAGTGTAATGTCTCCTGGGTCCATTTTTGCAAAGCCTTCCTCCTCTGGTTGACCTTAGATGCCTTAATCAGAAAAGTATGGTCTCTCACCGTGGCCAGCTTCATCTTACATAGAACTTTTCAACATCTAATTTTCCTCGATGCTCTGATATCAACTGGCTGACTTTCCAAATCATTGACAGCAAGGTATTAATACCTTCCTCTCACACTCAAAGCTTAATGGGCTTCCTTTCCCAAGGTTATCTGCAGAGGAGAAGGGTATAGTCCTTTTGTCTTTGAAAACTCATTTTAAACATTATTGTAAAGACAGCCCAGGTTCATTTTAGAAAAGTTGTTGTTGTTCAGTTGCTTAAGTCATGTCTGACACTTTGCAACCCCATGGACTGCAGCACTCCAGGCCTCCCTGTCCTTCACTGTCTCCTGGAGTTTGCTCAAACTCAGTGTCCATTGAGTCAGTGATACTGACTAGCCATCTCATCCTCTGTCACCCCCTTCTCTTCCTGCCCTCAGTCTTTCCTAGCATCAGGGTATTTTCCAGTGAGTTGGCTCTTCACATCAGGTGGCCAAAGTATTGGTGCTTCAGCATCAGTCCTGTAGAAAAATAAAAAAAGAAATGCTAATAATTCTACAACCCAAAGAAAACCAGTTTATGTTTTGATCTGAATCCTTCTCATCTTTTTATCAGTTCATAAATACTGAAGACATACAGACATATACACTTAGATTATTTGCGTTTCAACAGAAGAACTTGAGGGAGGCAGTGGAAGTTCTCAGCCAAAGGAATAAGTTAGTGCCAGGGATATGTGTTAACCCCTCTCTGGACATTGACTCAGTTGATGCATGGGGCAGGAGTGAGTCTTGTCAACAGCCTGATGCTCTATCCCCTGTTGAACTGGCTTAGGGCTGGGCCTTAGACAGGTCAGGTAGGCTTGGAGACTTTGGAGAATAGGCGTTCAAATATAAAGATGTAGAGGAGGCAGATGGGAGCCACAGTTGGAGCAACCCCCAGACTGAGCTCACAGTGGATTAATCTGAGTCAACTTTTGTTCAACTGGTGACAGAGGCCCTGTTGTACTTGCTTTTGTTCATACACTAAGCTAAATCTTAAAGATTCAAACTCTTAAGACAATGCTTGTGCCTTTTGTAGGTGTAAAAATTCACTGTGTTCAAGGAATGGGCAGGTTACGTGTCACAGGCTGAGTACTTCTAGATACACACTCTAGGATGGAATTTAGTGAGCAAAACATTAATTGGTAAGTGCCCTGGAGAACAACACCTATGGGAGGGAGGGAAGGAAAGGAAGCAGAACTGGAAAGAAGACGGTGAGTTACGATGCATGCTGAGAGCCTCATCCAAACTCAGCAGAGTTCTGAAGTGGGAATGACCCATCAGAGTCATTCTGTGTGGGGCCAAGATGGCTTGGCCTTTCTCTCCTTTTTGTCTCCCATCAGTCTTTGGATGGGAACTGCCCTGGAAAAGGGGCAGGCAGCTCCCTGCCACTGAGACAAACCCTGAAGGAGCTGACAATTGCTTGTGACAGACAAGTCCTTCCATGAGAGGGGATCTGGACAGTTCATCTTAGTGTCCATCAATTATGTAGGTGGGATTAAGACACAGCAGTATGCTGGGGAAGGCAATGGCACCCCACCCCAGTACTCTTGCCTGGAAAATCCAATGGACGGAGTAGCCTGGTGGGCTGCAGTCCATGGGGTCGCTAATAGTCGGACAGACTGAGCGACTTCACTTTCACTTTTCTCTTTCATGCATTGGAGAAGGAAATGGCAACCCACTCCAGTGTTCTTGCCTGGAGAATCCCAGGGATGGGGGAACCTGGTGGGCTGCCGTCTATGGGGTCACACAGAGTCGGACACGACTGAAGTGACTTAGCAGCAGCAGCAGTATGCTGGGGACGGTGGTTAACTTGTGGAGCAGGCTACAGGCAATGGCCAAAGTCAAATTTAATTCATGAAAGTGCTGGGCTGGCCACACAAAACACATTTTAGGGTAGATTCTGGACTTGTCCTCTTGTCTAGAGCCTCTCTGCTCCAGTACTTGCTGGCTGTGAGACCTAGGACAGGATAATCTGTGTGTTTCAGCTGACTCATCTGAAAAAAAAAAAAAATGGGGATAATAATTATAGCTACTTCGAAGAGTTTGTTGTGAGAATTACATGTAATCTGTAATAAAACACTAAGCAGGGCATATTGTTATCAATAACAATGTTATTTGCTTTTATGGTATTGATGATACTAATTATTACCTTCAGCTTACCTAAAAGCTCCTGGTATTGATGACTCTGTGACCCTCAAGTCTTAATCTTAGCCATGTCTCCTGGCCTCAAAATCTATTCTCTTTTCCTACTGGATTTTCCCATCTCATTCCAACTCACCTGAAAGTCAATGTCTCAAACAGAACTTATGACCTGTATCACCTCCCTAACCCTTGGCTTTCTGCATTCACCATCTCTCCAATCTCTTCCATGTATTTCTTTCTTTCTTTCTTTTTAAGTCTTTATTTGTTTGGCTGTGCTGGGCCTTAGTTTTGGCACTCAGGAATTTTAGCTGTAGCATGTGGGATCTAGTTTGCCAACCAGGGACTGAACCTGGGCCCCCTGCTTTGGGAGTGTGGAGTCTTAGCGATTGGACCACCAGGGAAGTCCCATTTTCTGTGTATTTCACACTCACCCAATATTGTCTTCCTTTCTCTCCTTTTCCCCGCAGATTCCACCCAGGCCTCCTTCCCCATTCCATCTTCTGAAGTGTTTCTGGAAACCTCCTCTTTTCCGTGACTGATTTTGGCTCTCATCCTTCTATCCACTTCTGATGAACTCAATTTCATTTTCCAGATGGATACGAAGGAGATTATTGCAATACAAAACCACAGTGACCTCCTCATTTGTTCCAGCAGAAGTGCGAAACTCAGACTGCTTTTTGTGATCTGGACTTGACCTACACTCCAAACCTTGTCTTTAATGACCTTCCACCAATATGTAGCCAATTCCATAACCTGAGTCCTTGCTGCAAGGCTGGCATGTCTGCAGTTTCACGAATATGGCTTTCTTAAGAAGGCTGCCTCCATCCTTGCTCACCCTCCTGGAGAATTTTAAATTATCTGTAAATTCTAAGTTCATTTATCTCCTTGTCTCTGATGTATCTCTCCTGATCAGGTTCAGGCATTGCCTTTTTAGTTTTTTTAAATAATTCTCTATCATTCATCTATTTAAATTTTATTTTTTCAGTAAATACTCAGCGAGTCCCCATCAAATGCCGAGCAATCTGTTCAATGCAGCTGTTACAATGAGTTGTTATATGTCTAGCTAGTAAAGTTATGAGCTCTGGGGTACTGGATCTCTTAATCTTGCATCCCTTATATCCAGCTTAGTTCATTGCATATAGTAGGTGCTCAATTTATGCTGTTTGTATAAATCAAAATAATATGATAGGATTTTCAAAATACACAATCAGGACAGATGATCTGGCAAAGTATGTTTTTCTTATTAGTAGGTGTATTTATATAGATTTTTCTTAAATTTTTATTTTTTTCTGCTGGTCATGCTGAAAAAAAACACAAAGACATAGAACAGGACTTGTCTCTCTAGTTGGTTGCTGTTTAGTTGCTCAGTCCTGTCTGACTATTTGCGACCCCATGAACTGCAGCACTCCAGGCTTCCCTGTCCTTCACCATCTCCTGGAGATTGCTCAAACTCATGTCCATTGAGTCAGTGAAGCCATCCAACCATCTTGTCCTCTGTTCCCCCCTTCTCTTCCTGTCCTCAATCTTTCCCAGCATCAGGGTCTTTTCCAGTGAGTCACCTCTTTGCATCAGGTGGCCAAGGTATTGGAGCTTCAGTTTTAGCATCAGTCCTTCCAAAGAATATTCAGGATTGATTTCCTTTAGAATTGACTGGTTTGATCTTCTTGCAGTCCAAGGGACTCTCAAGAATCTTCTCCAATCAGTTCAGTTCAGTCGCTCAGTCGTGTCTGACTCTTTGCGACCCCATGAATCGCAGCACGCCAGGCCTCCCTGTCCATCACCATCTCCCGGAGTTCACTCAGACTCACGTCCATCGAGTCCGTGATGCCATCCAGCCATCTCATCCTCGGTCGTCCCCTTCTCCTCCTGCCCCCAATCCCTCCCAGCATCAGAGTCTTTTCCAATGAGTCAACACTTTGCATGAGGTGGCCAAAGTACTGGAGTTTCAGCTCCAATGAATATTACTCAGCCATAAAAAGACTGAAATAATGCCATTTGCAGCAACATGGATGGACCTAGAGATCATCATAGTAAGTGAAGTAAGAAAAAGACAAATACCATGTGATATCAC
>SJYX01023477.1:118141-139532 GCA_006410675.1 Oreotragus oreotragus | reverse complement strand
TCTCCAGGCAATCTTCCCGAAAGGAATCGATCCCAAGTCTCCTTTGTCTTTTGCGTGGCAGGCAGATTCTTTCCCACTGAGCCACTGGAGAAGTTCATGAGAATGAGGCTCCTTCCTCACGAGTGTCCTGTTCCTTTAAGGGCTGATGGTTTGTCCTGGTGCAGAAGCAGTGGAGGTGCTGTTTTTTTCCCATGGTTTTCTAAGAATCCACATTTATATTACATCATTTTATTGCAGCTGATTCCATAACAGAAAAGCATTTCCTTCTCTCCTACTTCACCTTTATCCTTCAGTCCTTGAACTTGTCTCTGAATGTGCAGGCTATTTTGAGATCTTCTTTCATCCTAGGTTTGCTGTGGCACCCCAAACTGGCCAGCCATTTGAGGCAGAATGGCTGGAAAGGAGCCATGATGAGCTCTATTTATATTCAGAACCTCTCTGGCTCCCATCTCAGGACACAGAGCCCGAGCAAAGTGGATCCTACCTGTGATTACTTTCAAGACACTGCTTCATTCTTCCCAGTGGTCAGAGTCCCAGACTGAGGCACCCAGGTGGCTTATTTCAACTGTGAGCTTTTGTGTTTCTGGAACAGAGGTGTGGAGGAAGCCATCATGTGGGGTAGATGGTGGTATTTAAGGGCCCAGAAATATCTGGTCTTATTTTTTTTCCCCAACAGAACTATCTGTATGGAGAGACACAGAACTTGGAAGTTGCTATACATGCGGCATAACTAATTAGTGATTTATGGAACTTTGAGAGCTCTGAAAGTTCTGTAACAAGATGACGTTTGTATTAAAAACGATCTCGGGCTGGGGAAATGTACTAGATGTGCAGTTTATATAAGGAAAGAACATCCTTCTCTCCCTGATACAAGCCTCTTTCAAGCTGCTTTTAAAAAGTAGTTGGGCTTTCTTTGATGGACAGAGACCAGTTCACATCTTATCCATAATGCTGTCATCAAGAACCAACGTTTCTAATTGATTGTTATCAAATAATAATGTGTACTTGTGAGGGAGTTTACTCCTCACAAACTAATGCATTTAAAAAAGCTTTTTATTTTGTATCAGGATATAGCTGATTACCAGTGTTGTGACAGTTTCAGGTAGACAGCAGAGGGACTCAGCCATACATATTCATGTATCCATTTTCCCCCAAACGCCCCTCCCATTCAGGCTGCCGCATAATATTGAGCAGAGTTCCCAGTGCTATCCCTGTGGGTCCTTGTTGGTTATCCATTTTAAATATAGCAGTGTATACCTTTCCATCACAAACTCCCTAACTATCCCTTCTCTCCATTCTTCACCCTCCGGCAACCATAAATTCATTCAGTCTCTGAGTCTGTTTCTCTTTCTCTGTCTGACATATTTCACTTAATACAACCAAGCAAAGGCATTTATGACTCAGTTGTTCTGGCCAAAAATGGGTAGCTGCATCATGCGGTGATCTGGTGGTCTTTTTCATAGACATTGATCACTATCAAATTCATTTCAGATCAAGATCTATCTATTGATTCTGTCTCTGAATTTAAAAGTGTCTGCCATTTGGAAATTTTATAAGTCATGATTACTAAATCTTTATCAATTTAAATAATTTTAAAAAGTCTCTTCAGGACTCATCTATTCCTTCTGGGAAACCCTTGCATCGTTTTCTTTAAGGGGAGTCAAATTCATATAAATTTCTTATATTGCTTTTTATGCTTTAGGGTCAAAGGGGATGCCTTTTACTTTTTTTTGTTTTTAAATATAAGTTTTCAGTAGATAATACATGTGTCTGGTATGAAATACATAAAATACAAAATCCTATACAGTGAAAATTAAGCCTTCAAGAAAGTTAAACCATTCAGTTTCTTCTTTGCCTACCTAGAGCTATCTCATTTTCAGCATGGATTTCCAGAAATACTCAATGCATATCAAAAATATACAGTATATGTCATATGTTTTTTAATGTGAAGAATAAAGCATGCTTTTCCCTTTCACTTATTATCTCTGGGAAATTGCAGTAAACATTGCTACTCATTAATTATTTCCAGTTCTCCTTTTGGGTAATTAGCAGGAATGCACTTCTCTGACCCTTTGTAGTTAGTCATGATCATATATATGACTTGCTTTAACCAATGAAGTGTAATCAGAAGTGACATGTGTCACTTCTGGGTAGAAAGACTTTAGAGTAGGTCATAATTCTTTTTATCTCTCTTCCTCCTGCCACTATGATTATGATGTTCTAGCTGGTGAACCCAAGTCCTTGAATTATATGGAGCAGAACATTCCCCTGCTCAAGGAATGCATATTTTATGATTGTGAAATAAAGTTTTATTGTGATAACCTGCTGAAATATTGGGGTTGTTTGTTACTGCGATGACCTAGACCATTCTGGCTGGGTACAGAGTGCTTTATTAGTGCGTGCAGAATCATCAGTCTTTCCAACAGATGCACAGTAATCTGTTGTTTGCTGCGTGCTGTGCTAAGTCGTTTTAGTCGTGTCCGACTCTTTGCGACCCTGTGGGCCATAGCCCGCCAGGCTTCTCTGTCCGTGGGATTCTCCAGGCAAGAACAGTGGAGTGGGTTGCCATGCCCTCCTCCAGGGGATCTTCCCATCTCAGGGATCAAACCTGGGTCTCCTATGTCTCCTGCATTGGTAGGCAGGTTCTTTGCCACTAACGTCACCTGGGAAGCCCAATCTATTGTTTGCAGATAACAGTATGTAACTAGTTGCCTGTGACAGACGTCTGATGTGTTTCCAATATTTTGTCATTATAAACAATGTGTTAGTGAATACCACCTCAAATTATGTTGTAGGGCTGGATCCTTTATTCATGCATTCATTCAGCTTAGTTGCGGCACACAGGATCTTTTAGTTGTGACATTTGGAATCTAGTTCCCTGACCAGGAATGGAACCTGGGGACCCTGTATTGGGAGTGTGGAGTCTTAGCCAGTGGACCACCAGGGAAGTCCCAGGGCTGGATACTTTTTGATTATTATTCTTCCTTGGATAAGGTGAGATCTTTTAAACACAGGTCTTTGCAGAAGTTGTTTGTGTGTTGGAAAGGGATTGTATAGTGATGGGAGTCAGGTCATATTTAGGTCTCTGTCCGTGGGATTCTCCAGGCAAGAACAGTGGAGTGGGTTGCCATGCCCTCCTCCAGGGGATCTTCCCATCTCAGGGATCAAACCTGGGTCTCCTATGTCTCCTGCATTGGTAGGCAGGTTCTTTGCCACTAACGTCACCTGGGAAGCCCAATCTATTGTTTGCAGATAACAGTATGTAACTAGTTGCCTGTGACAGACGTCTGATGTGTTTCCAATATTTTGTCATTATAAACAATGTGTTAGTGAATACCACCTCAAATTATGTTGTAGGGCTGGATCCTTTATTCATGCATTCATTCAGCTTAGTTGCGGCACACAGGATCTTTTAGTTGTGACATTTGGAATCTAGTTCCCTGACCAGGAATGGAACCTGGGGACCCTGTATTGGGAGTGTGGAGTCTTAGCCAGTGGACCACCAGGGAAGTCCCAGGGCTGGATACTTTTTGATTATTATTCTTCCTTGGATAAGGTGAGATCTTTTAAACACAGGTCTTTGCAGAAGTTGTTTGTGTGTTGGAAAGGGATTGTATAGTGATGGGAGTCAGGTCATATTTAGGTTAGCAAGACTCTATCCTGTTTCACAGTGACATTTTTCATGAGATAGGTTATATAGGCTCATGTAGCCTTTACTCCCTTTAACTAGAAAGAATGAGCAGTTGTATCTAACCAGCCTTATAGCCAGTTTGCACCCTACAAATATGGCACGGTTATTGCTTTCTCACTTAGCTCTGCTCCGCCACTTCTCCTTGGTGCCATTACTGATTCACAGAGCTTTGCAAAATCAGGAATTACTGGTCTTGCCCACCTGTATGTGTCACTTCTTACAAGGTCTGTGCTTTGTTATTTTGCCGAGGTTAGCAGCCACAGGCATGCTCTTTTGCAGAGTCCTTCTAGCCTCCTGTTTGATGCTCTCTGAGTTTGGCATCTTCTCCTCATTTTGTGTCCTGGGGCACTTATGTCTTCTGGCATCATCGAGGATGTAGTTTGATTTATATTTCCTATTTTCTTTGTTTTACAGTGATTTCCAGGAGAAGGGGCAGTGTCAGCTTTCTTATGTCATTTTAAAACTAAAAGTATCCTCCAATTTTTTGAAATTTGAAAGTGTCCTCTAATTTCCTGGTTGTTGCTCATTCCTTTTAACCTGTGCTGAATCTAAGAAAGTTCACTGACAGTCAGTTTTTTTTTTTTTTTTTTGTAATGCAAGTGCCTGGCATTAAGCTTTTGATCGGCCAGGCATCCACTTTAAGTACACTTATCTCAAATAACCGCACTGCCAGCTACACAGCCAGATGAAGAGCTAATAACCTGACCTACCTGTGAAGTCGTCTTTCTGTAAAAGTGCTGGTTGACCGAGATCACTGACCATTTTGACCACCTGCAGTGCTTTAGTTTCTGCTCTTATTATTTTTTTTTTTTAATTTAAAAAGATCGTTTATTTTCGGCTGTGCTGGGTTTTCACTGGTGCTCAAGTGAAGAGCGGGGGCTGCTTTCTCGCTGTGGCTCACTGGCTTCTCCCTGCAGTGGCTTCTCTTGTTGTGGAGCGCGGGTTCCAGGGCATGCGGGAGTCCGTAGTCGTGGCTCCCCGACTCTAGGGCACAGGTTCAGGAGTTGCGGCACACAGGCTTAGCTGTTCTGTAGCATGTGAGATCTTCCCAGATCAGGGATCAAACCCATGTCTTCTGCATTGGTAGGTGGATTCTTTACCACTGAGCCACCAGGGAAGCCCTGTTTCCACTCTTCTATTTTAAACTCACCAGCAAAGGGTGAGCTCAAGAAACCCTAGGCATTTTCCCCTTGACCCCAATAGATGCAGAGCGCTGGTTCTCTGCCTCCACTCCCCCTCTCCCCCGTGCTGTGTGGTCCCAGGCATGCTTGTATCCTCCAAGACCTGTGAGTAATCAACTTGTTTTTTCCCCAAAGTTCTCTGATGTTGCGGAGGTGCATCTTGCAATCTCACTAAGAGCCACAAGGGCCCAGTCCAGCCACAGCAGTCAGAAAAGGAAACTGTTTCTGGGGGCTTGCCTTGATAGCATCCCTATTGGTGGCTGAGACTGACAAAAAAACATTCCTGCAACTTGATTGGAGGGTTATTTAACAGTATGAATTTTGTAGCTGATGAGTTGTGGAAGATCAGCAATTTTGTATAGACTAACTTGCCATATTGAGTTTACTTGTTGCCGACAGCATAATGCTTTCTCTGCTAAACCCAAGAGTCAGAGTAACTTCTCCTCTTGCCCTCGATCTTTCCCAGCATCAGGGTCTTTTCCAATAAGTCTACTCTTCACATCAGGTGGCCAAAGTATTGGAGCTTCAGCTTTAGCATTAGTCCTTCCAATGAATATTCAGGGTTGATTTCCTTTAGGATTGACTGGTTTGATCTCCTTGCTGTCCAAGGGACTCTCAAGGATTCTCTCCAGCACCACAGTTTGAAAGCATCAAATCTTCAGCGCTCAGCCTTCTTTATGGTCCAACTCACATACATACATGACTACTGGAAAAACTATACAGACAAAGCAAGAGTGTAGGGAAAAAGCTAGTGCTAAGCAGCTATATCGACTCCATAGTTTATTGTTTCTTTAATCTTTTTCAAGACCAATAATAACATTTTAGAGAGAGCATGTAAATGATTTCTTTACAAATGGCAGCATTTCCTAAATCAGACTATGATCCTCACTAGAAATAGTTAAGTAGAAAATGCTAGCAATCCTGCATATGACCTTGAGGGTGGCACGTAGACTTTTTTCATGGTGTGATCCAAGAAATAACAACAGAGTAAAAGACTTGCATGGGATATCTTTTGTTTGTGTTGACTGGCATTCTGTCTAGAAGATATCTTTCCCCAGATCATGTCCAAGGAAAATTAGCATCACGGCAACAGCACCATCAGGATGATGTTCTTCAGTCACTGAAGTAAACTTCTGAGTCAGCACTGAACTCACATAAGACAAGCAGGCCTCCTCATGTTCCCACATAGACAGTATATTCTGTCCAACACCTAGAGAAGACTGGAATAAATTTAATTGAATAAATGCAGTCACTCATTCTGTACTTGAGCAATATCCCTCTTTGCTTTCTTGACTCTGAGAACTTAAGAGTAGAATAAAGGTCTACTTGTTGGGGGCAGTGACTAAGGAAAAATGACATTAGCTTTCTTCTTGCCCTCCTATTTCAGAGTCTGCCTCACCTCTGCCCAAACTCAAATCCTGGGGTATTCATTTCACTGTCCCTGAGTATGTTATACTGGAGCAGAGCAGTATGGTCTAAATTCTACCTGTGTCCCCTCAGCATCTGTTTTTCAGCAGACAGCTGCTGCTTTATAACAACCTGTAACTCTCTGAGTGACCCTTTCTCTGGCTATAGGAGTGTGCTTGGCCCCTACACGGGGCGGACCAGAAGTGCTGGAAAGTCTGCTGTCAGGAGCAGGTTACGGCTGCTTGCCCCTTGCCCCTCCCTTGAGGGGTGTACACCCTGAGTTGAGATCTATGAAGTTTCCCAGATTTTCCAGTGGGGATGAGCTAGACTGGCCCAAGGTGATAACCAGCTCATTAACTTACCTAGCTCAGCTTCCTCCCCGTCTCTGTCTCGTTTCTCCCCTCCCTTTTGGTACTTCCTGGGATGACTTCCTAGAGAAGGCAATGGCACCCCACTCCAGTATTCTTGCCTGGAAAATCACATGAGTGGAGGAGCCTGGTAGGCTGCAGTCCATGGGGTCACTGAGAGTAGGACACCACTGAGTGACTTCACTTTCACTTTTCACTTTCATGCATTGGAGAAGGAAGTGGCAACCCACTCCAGTGTTCTTGCCTGGAGAACCCCAGGGACGGGGGAGCCTGGTGGGCTGCCATCTGTGGGGTGGCACAGAGTCAGACACGACTGAAGCGACTTAGCAGCAGGGATGACTTCCTAAACAAACTCCTTGTAATTAGTCCTATGCCAGGCTCTTCATTTAGGAGATTCCAGTCTAAGACAGTTGATATAAGGAGTGGTCTTTGGGGAGCAGGGGCTTCCCAGGTGGTGCAGTGGTAAAGAATCCACCTGCCAATGTAGGAGATGCAGGAGACATGGGTTTGATCCCTGGGTCAGGAAAATCCCCTAGAGAAGGAAATAGCAACCCACTCCAGAATTCTTGCCTAGAGAATCCCATGGACAGAGGAGCCTGATGGGCTACAGTCCATGGGGTTGCAAAGAGTCATGAGCATACGTGCACGTATGTGTGTTAGGAAACAGTCTTAGGAGGAAACCCTGAAGTTGGATAATTCTCTGGCCGGTGGGGTTCACGTGATGGTGATAAGCCCTGGGGCCCTGTAGCATCACGTATATTAAAACTCTGACCAGGGCGACACTGGGGTGGGGACTAGGAAGAAGGAGACGGATGGCCTGCCCAGTCGTCCTGATGCTTGGAAGATGTGGCATAATGGTGATTAGTGGTCTGGGGTTCATGGCCTGAGAGAAGAAAATGGCCTATTCAAACCAGTCAATCATCAACTAAAGGTACAGTGTGAAAGCTCACCTTTACGGCAGCATTTCAACAGACCCTTATCTTCTGGAGTTAGAAGGTAGATTGTGCTGAAAATCAGACAAGATTTGATTGTAAACATGATAAAGTTACAACTCTAAAAATCCCTGGGTCAGGAAGATTCTCTGGAGTAGGACATGGCAACCCACTCCAGTATTCTTGCCTGGAAAATTCCATGGACAGAGGATCCTGGCAGGCTATAGTCCATGGGGTTGCAAAGAGTCAGACATGACTGAGCACACACTTCTATATATGTCTATATTAAAATTAAGGTTCCTAATTTTAGGAGGTGGGAAGAGGTGGGACCCCAAGGTCTGGGATGAGGATATTAGGGTTTAAACTCTGAAATCCCCTTGATTGCCATTGCTGGCTGGGAGAAGTGGAAAAGAGCCGCCTCTGGGTGCATTCATTTCTCAGGGCTGCTACGACAAGTTGCCACAAAGGGGGGGCGTTAAACAGAAATGTATTCTTTTACAGATCTGGAGGCCAGAGTCTGAAATTAATTGTTGGTTCCTTCTCACAGGCTTTAAGAAAGAAGCTGTTGCAAGGCTCTCTCCTAGCTTTGGATGGTTGCTGGCAATCCTTGGCATTCCTTGGCTTTTAGATGCGTCACATCCTTCTTTGTTTCTTTTTTTTTTAAATTGGAGGCTAATTACTTTACGATATTGTAGTAAAATTTTGCCATACATTGACATGAATCCACCACATGTGTTCCCCATCCTGAACCCCCTTCCCACCACCCTCCCCCCGAATCCCATCCCTTTGGGTCATCCTAGTGCACCAGCCCTGAGCACCCTGTCTCATGCATTGAACCTGGACTGGCGATCTGTTTCACATATGATAATATACATGTTTCAGTGCTATTCTCTCAGATCATCCCACCCTTGCCTTTTCCCACAGAGTCCAAAACACTGTTCTATACATCTATGTCTCTTTTGCTGTCTTGCATACAGGGTTATTGTTACCATCTTTCTAAATTCCATATATATGTGTTAGTATACTGTTTTGGTGTTTTTCTTTCTGGCTTACTTCACTCTGTATAATAGGCTCCAGTTTCATCCAGCTCATTAGAACTGATTCAAATGTATTCCTTTTAATGGCTGAGTAATACTCCATTGTGTATATATACCACAGCTTTCTTATCCATTCATCTGCTGATGGACATCTAGGTTGCTTCCATGTCCTGGCTATTATAAACAGTGCTGCGATACATTGGGGTACACGTGTCTCTTTCAATTCTGGTTTCCTCAATGTGTATGCCCAGCAGTGGGATTTCTGGGTCATATGGCAGTTCTATTTCCAGTTTTTTAAGGCATCTCCACACTGTTCTCCGTAGTGGCTGTACTGGTTTGCATTCCCACCAATAGTGTAAGAGGGCTCCCTTTTCTCCACACCGTCTCCAGCATTTATTGCTTGTAGACTTTTGGATTGCAGCTATTCTGACCGGCATGAGATGGTACCTCATTGTGGTCTTGATTTGCATTTCTCTGATAATGAGTGATGCTGAGCATCTTTTCATGTGTTTGTTAGCCATCCATATGTCTTCTTTGGAGAAATGTCTTTTTAGTTCTTTGGCCCATTTTTTGATTGGGCTGTTTATTTTTCTGGAGTTGGGCTGCAGGTGTTGCCTGTCTATTTCTGAGATTAGTTCTTTGTCAGTTGCTGCGTTTGCTCTATTCTGTCTTCACATGGTGCGTGCCCTTTCTGTGTCTGTGTGACTTGTGTTCTCAGCACCATTCATAGTGGATTAGGGCCCATCCCAATCCAGGATGAACTCACCTTAACTTGATCATCTCTGCCGAGTCCCTATTTCCATATAAGCTCACATTCTCAGGTGCTGGTGTTAGGACTCCAGCCTCGCTTTGATGGGACATGATTCATTCTGTAACATCTGTAGACCATGCACAAGACTCTCCTGAGATGGACAGTCCACAAGATGAGCCTGTGCTTCTCAAGATCGGCCTCTCCTCATTGCTCCCAGCGACTAGGGTGACATTCCAACATGACAAGTGGGGGAAGACTCTCCTGTATGAGAAGCAAAGAAGTGTTCACTAAGAGAGCTGCAGGACAGGGCTCACGTGTACCAGCATGAACAGGGAGAGTTAAGTCTGGGAACTGAAAGTCTGAACCAGGAGGGCAGGGCCTGAGAGACAGTGTTTGAGACAAGGAACAGAGTTTAATATGTTGGCAAGGGCACCTCGGAGTCAGTTGTCACAGATAGATGGGATGGCATCTTGCAGCTTGAGAATAGCATCAGCAGCCAGTAAACGAGGTGGGTATTCTCAGCTGCCTTGCTAGGTGCTGAAGGAGCCGGAGTCGCAGAAAACTGGGTCTGTTAGCATAAGGGCTACCGTGCAGATGTAGAACCAGGCAATTAAAGAATAAGAGAATCTGGGCAGACCTGGTCAAAGACTCTTCCCTTAATTTCATTGCTATTTTCCTTAGTTCATTATTGTCAAGAATGAGAATCAATATTCAAGGCAAACTGTAATTAGAACTGTGTATTACTTAAAAGTCTATTTATGGAAGCTGGAAAACTACCTGTATGCTCCTGCTGGTGTGGGTGTCTATGTTACAAAACTGAGATCCTCCAACCCTTCTAGAGGGCTTGGAATCGGGGTAGTTTTGCAAAATTCTTTGAATTTATTTATTTTTACTTATTTATTTGGTTGCACTGGGTCTTAGCTGTGGTATGTGAATCCTTTAGTTGTAGCATGAGAGATGTAGTTCCCCAGCCAGGAATGGAACCCAGGCCCCTTGCACTGGGCGTGTGGAGTCTTGGTCACTGGACCACCAGGAAAGCCCCTGCGAAGTTCTTTACCACTTACTGCTTGTAAAATGAGACATTTGCCCTGAGCTACCACCTTGAGGTCAGGAGAGAGGCATCCATGGTTCCCAGTGGATGTGCTGCAGGGAGGGGGACCTCTTCAGGGCCTGAAAGGGGGCTCTTGTCTAACATGAATTATCCGAGGAGACACACGTGCTGCTGCTGCTGCTGCTGCTAAGTCACTTCAGTTGTGTCCGACTCTGTGTGACCCCATAGACGGCAGCCCACCAGGCTCCCCCATCCCTGGGATTCTCCAGGCAAGAATACTGGAGTGGGTTGCCATTTCCTTCTCCAATGCATGAAAGAGAAAAGTGAAAGTGAAGTCGCTCAGTCTGTCCGACTGTTTGCAACCCCATGGACTGCAGCCCACCAGGCTACTCCGTCCATTGGATTTTCCAGGCAAGAGTACTGGGGTGGGGTGCCGTTGCCTTCCCCGACACACGTGCTGACAGAGGCTTTATTGGGAAGGGGTGTGCCTGGGCCGAGAGCAGGAGGGCTAGGGAACCCAGGAGAACTGCTCTGCCACGTGGCTCACAGTCTTAGGTTTTATGGTGATGGATTAGTTTCCAGGTTGTGTTTGGTCATTCTGAGTCAAGGTCCTTTGTGGTGGCACAGGCATTGTTCAGCCAAGATGGATGGCAGTGAGAAGGATTCTAGGAGGTGGTAGGACACTTGGCATCTCCTTTTGACCTTTCCTGAACTCTTTCAATTGGTGATGGCTTGTTAATTCTGTGTTACTTACTAGGACCTCCTGTCTTAAAATAACTCATGCAGATGGTTACTATGGTTCCTGGCCAGGATGGGCATTTTCAGTCAGTGTGTTATTCCTAACAGATGTATCACGGATCCCAGCAGAGACTTGCAGGCAGGAGCCACCAGGTCAATCAAGTGTCTGGCAACTTGGATTTACAACCACGAAATCCACTTTCCATGCACACGTTTCCCACGTTTCCTAGCATTTTCAAATGCCTTTCAGCTTTCCACTAAGCCCCGCGTTGAGCTTTCACCACATATACAGATGTATTCATTGAAAACTTAATTGATTTGGCCCCTATTAATTGTTGCACTTGTGATTTGCTGCAGAGTCCTGTTCTGCAGAAAGACAGGAAACAGAAAGAAGTCACATTCTTCCTCCAGTGGTGACAGGGAGTCTTCAGTTAGATCATGAGAAGAAGCAAAAATAAGCCCCTACTGTGAGAATGAGAAGGATGCTGCCTGCAACCCAGCTGAAACCCCCTCCTGCCTGGGAATTACAGCGACAACTTGACTGAACAATTGGTTCAGCAAGTGGTGGAGTTTTACATTTTCTGAACACGACTATCAATTACCATAAAAACAGAACATACCGTGTTTCTTTCATTTGCAGCAATGCATAGCAATTAGGGAATGGGCTCTATTGTGTGTAGAACTCAGAGTGAAAATGAAACCCGAATTCTGTGGACTCTGGGAATTCAGCTCGTTGTCTTGCAAGGATCCTCTTTGAGGAAACTAATCACTCCTTACCTTGCTGCTTTCCTGGGCATTTAGAGCATTTGAGGCATGCCTTTGACCTTGGTACTCTCTTATCCAGTTCCCCTTTTTTCCACTTGCCATGCTTGCTTTTAGCTAGCCTCTGTAGTGTCCCGCAGGGAGACTGAGACCCAAAGCTACAGGCGCGATGTCACCTGCAGAGCTGGAGTGATATGGAAGTGGATGAGCAGATTATGCAGCAGGCTCTGAGGCCAATGACAATGGAAATCCAGTGCTTCCAAGTTGTGTGGGAGAGTCAGGTTCTCACACCTGTATTGGGCCGCTTAAGTAACACTTGGAACGTAATTCACCAGTCAACTAAAATGTACATTGTTGTGCTGTTCAGTTGCTAAATCACGTCCAACTCTCTGCAACCCCATGGCCTGCAGCACACCAGGCTTCCCTATCCTTCATTATCTCCTGGAGTTGGCTCAAATTTACGTCCACTGAGTCAGTGATGCTATCTAATCATTTCATCCTCTGCTACCCTCTTCTCCTTTCATCTTTCCCAGCACCAGGGTCTGTCTAAATGTACACAATTATTTAGATTAAGATGAAGGAGGCTGAACATATAACCTCGAAGAGTCCTGTTGAAACTTTTTTGATGGATGAAGCTATGCTCAGCTGAGACAACCAGTTGTTTTTCTGTTTCTGTTACCATTATTAATGACAAAATTAAATCTTATCCAATGCTTCTGCTTGCATGTACCATCACATTCAAACTCAAATAATGATAGCCAACATTTATTGAATGTTTATATACTTGTCACTGTCTAAATGTTTTAGAAATCTTAATAATTTATTTAGTTCTATACGAAACCTGAGAGATAGATGCTATTATTTTTTTATTTTATATTTTTGGTTGTACCACGTGGCTCTATGGGAGTTTAGTTCCTGACCAGGGATTGAGCCCACACCCTCAGAGTCCTAAGCATTGGGCCGCCAGGGAATTCCCGATAGGTACTATTATTATCCTCATTTCACAAATGAGAAACAGAGTCAGAGGTAAAGTTACATACCTGAAGCCAAGAAACCAGTAAATAGAGAAGCAGGGATCTGATCCCTAGCTGCCAGCTCCAGGGCTTCACACACTCCACCACTACACAACAGCTGCCTCTGAGCTAATGTTGGAAATGCTCTCAAATGGTGTCACAGGAATAAGATGGATAATCGAAAATGGCTTGGCAAGGCAGTCTTTACTTCTGCAGAAGGGTGTGCTACAGAAGGGTGTGCTCCTTTGTCTGATAGCAGGCATGCTGAATGGGAAGTCTGCTTGGTTTTTCTCCCGAAGATGCAGGTTCCCTCCTCTGGCTCCTCAAAGGTTAAGGACCACAGAGTTACAGTCTTTCCTGGACATCNCTTTACTTCTGCAGAAGGGTGTGCTACAGAAGGGTGTGCTCCTTTGTCTGATAGCAGGCATGCTGAATGGGAAGTCTGCTTGGTTTTTCTCCCGAAGATGCAGGTTCCCTCCTCTGGCTCCTCAAAGGTTAAGGACCACAGAGTTACAGTCTTTCCTGGACATCACCTAAGTTTTTATTGGACAACTGGTCTCCATGAGGGCCATGGGTAGTTCTTGTAAGTTCCTTACTGAAGGATTTATATTAACTGTTTCCCCACCCTTTTAGTTCTTTGTACATGACAAGGATAAAGCCTGAGAAATCAGCCCACCCAAATGTTCTTATGAGGAAGGAGAATCAGGAAGTGAAAAGAACAAAGGATTGGCAGTGAGCCACCGCTTTAGGAATCTTATTCACAAGTCTTATACCTTTCTGTTCAGCTATTCTAAGAATGAGTCACTTCTTTATTTCTTGTAACTTCTCCTTTGATAGAAAAGACCATATCTTTCTTACTCTGATAGCCATCCCTTTTGCTGTTTTGCCTGATCTTTAGGAATCTTATTCACAAGTCTTATACCTTTCTGTTCAGCTATTCTAAGAATGAGTCACTTCTTTATTTCTTGTAACTTCTCCTTTGATAGAAAAGACCATATCTTTCTTACTCTGATAGCCATCCCTTTTGCTGTTTTGCCTGAAGTGATTTGCTCATGTTGTTCGAGCACTGAGCTCAAGGCACCACAGTTGTGGAGCTCATCCTCCTACCTGTTTGTCATCCTGTTTTTTGCAACCTTTGTGTGTGCCATTAAGGCTGGATGTGCGCTCACCATGAGAGCCAAAGGGAGGGGGTGAGGATGGTTTGTAGGACCCCGTTTCCATTACTGGAAAAACAGCTCACATTGTTTGCTCAGTGAGGTTAGGCAGGGTCAACTTTATCTCTGTATGGATCTCCTTATTCCCAGACTGCGCAGTCCATTGAGAACACTTCAGCTCTGTCCCTTCCATTTAATGGGAAGAGGCTGAAATCATAAAGGGTACCGCATGAGATAAGGCAGGCATGTGAGCTGAATGACAACTTCTAACGGGCTTGAATGGAGAAAACAGAGTGGACGAGAGTGAGGAGGGTCTCACAAAATTCCAGGAATGAGAGTTTTAAGAGATGACAATTTAAGACTCTTTCCACAAATCTGCGCCCCCTTCCCCGTCCCACCCCAGTTCTAAATGGAGCGATGCACAGAAGCTAGAGAAAGGCAGATCCCAAGAGCCACCATGCAGTAGACAGGCATCTTCACCAGTCACTGGCCTGGAAGGGCAATAGCTGGCCTCGCCTGCATGTACAGGATCTTTACCATGCTCCCAGGAGAGCAGCCCCAAGCATACTGGTCTGTGGCCACGCTGACTGTGAATGAGATTTCCAAATGGGCTGAGTGGAGCACACTCAGTTCATTTCTCCAGAATCATTAGTGACACAGTTCACTTCTCCAGGATATGAGGTGGTGTGGGATGGGTGACTGGCCAACACTATTAGTGTAGTTAATGTTCTTCTTGGTGCACACGAAAGGAGAAGAGTGGGAAACGAGGTGATCTTCACTAACCTCAGGCCAGTGTTTTGTATACATGGTGACACATACAATCAAATAGGACATGACTGCAGATACAATCCCTGGAGGAGGAGATGGCTCTCCACTCCAGTATTCTTGCCTGTGAAATCCCATGGACAGAGGAGCCTGGCAGGCTACAGGCCATGAAGTTACAAAGAGCATACGAATGAATGGCCAAGGAATAAGCAGTTGGGGGTGCAGACAGAACAGCCAGCCTTTAATGTCCTCTCCAAGGAGGTCCAGTGACCCTCAGTGTTACAGAAAAAATTATGGGAATAGACAGGAAGGTGCAGTGGTCCAAAGCTATTGCTTTGCCAGAAGACAGTAAGGTCACATTTCCCCCCACCTTTCCAGTTGCTGAAAACTGGAGGTTGAAGTGGAAGATTTAAAAGATGAGAGGGGACTGTGGGGGAGAATGGACACTTGTACATGTATGGCTGAGTCCCTTTGCTGTCCTGAAACTATCACAACTTTGTTAATCAGCTATACTCCAATATAAAAAGTTTTTTTTTTTTTTAAAGTAACATTAAGTAGCAAATACCCAGTGGAGGACAAGCCATAAAAGATGTTCCTGTGGTCCTAGGTGGTGTGTGCAAAGTCGCTTCAGTCATGTCCAACTCTTTACAGTCCCATGGACTGTAGCCCGCCAGGCTCCTCTGTCCATGGGATTTCCCAGCCCAGAATACAGGAGTGACTTGCCATGCCCTCCTCCAGAATCTTCCCAGCCCAGGGATTGAACCTGCATCTCTTATGTCTTCCGCATTAGCAGGTGGGTTCTTTACCAAGACCGCCACCTGGACTGACCTGGAAATGATCCAACTTCCAACCTGAGGAAGATGCCCCAAGAAGATATTTGAATTCTTCTGCCTTAAATTTTTTAGATTTATTTGGCTCACTGAGTCTTTGTTGCTGGGTGCGGCTTTCTCCAGTGGTGGTGAGCAGGGGCTGCTCTTCGCTGTGGTGCATGGACTTCTCCGTGTGGTGGCCTCTCTCGCTGCACAACACAGGCTCTAGAGCGCATGGGCTTCAGTAGTTACGGCCCACAGCCTTAGCTGCCCCAAGGCATGTGGGCTTAGTTCCTGGATCGGGGATCAAACCCATGTCCCTTGCGTTGGCAGGATGGAATCTTAACCACTTGATGACCAGGGAAGTCCCAAATTCTTCTGTCTTGTACTTGACGTAGAGGACAGACACAGATTGTTTACCCTGAGAATTTTGGGTTCCTTGTGAAAATATTTACTGAGCTTTGTAATTGTTATTCCTAAATTACTTTTGCATTTATTTTCTAAAAGCTCTATAGTAAGATAATCTGTAGGTATTTTAGCTATTTCCATGGGTGCTACAGCAGAGATAGTGGTGAGAACTGACCTATTCCACAAAGCCAATTGTCTGGAGAATGCAGGTAAATCGAAATTGGCATGGTTATTTACAGTTATGCTGTTCACGTGCTGTTTTGTTGATTACACACAGAAGGGTTTAGAACTACTGTGGTGACGCTACTATGCGAAGAGAGGACTGTCATAACCTAACCTCTCTGTGCTTCAGTTTCCTGTTTGAAAAATAAATGCTACAATTTGTTTTCCCGAAGAGTGCTAAAAGTAATTATCTACAGGTGTCTAATATTGCTTGAAATAATGGAAAAACTTTAACAGGAGGTTTCCATAAGGTAGCATATGAAAGACTGTAAATTCTGTTAATTTAAAAAGCATATGTGTGTGCTAAGTTGCTTCAGTCGTGTCTGACTCTTTGTGACCCTTTGGACTGTAGCCCACCAGGCTCCTCTGTCCTGGGCTTCCTAAATTACTTTTGCATTTATTTTCTAAAAGCTCTATAGTAAGATAATCTGTAGGTATTTTAGCTATGTCCATGGGTGCTACAGCAGAGATAGTGGTGAGAACTGACATATTCCACAAAGCCAGTTGTCTGGAGGATGCAGGTAAATCGAAACTGGCATGGTTATTTACAGTTATGCTGTTCACGTGCTGTTTTGTTGATTACACACAGAAGGATTTAGAACTACTGTGGTGACACTACTATGCGAAGAGAGGACTGTCATAACCTAACCTCTCTGTGCTTCAGTTTCCTGTTTGAAAAATAAATGCTGCAATTTTTTTTTTCCCGAAGAGTGCTAAAAGTAATGATCTACAGGTGTCTAATATTGCTTGAAATAATGGAAAAACTTTAACAGGAGGTTTCCATAAGGTAACATATGAAAGACTATAAATTATGTGTTAATTTAAAAAGCATAAGCATAAGTTGCTTCAGTCGTGTCTGACTCTTTGTGGCCCTTTGGACTGTAGCCCACCAGGCTCCTCTGTCCATGGGATTTCCCAGCCCAGAATACAGGAGTGACTTGCCATGTCCTCCTCCAGAATCTTCCCGACCCAGGGATTGAACCTGCATCTCTTATGTCTTCCGCATTAGCAGGTGGGTTCTTCACCAAGAGCACCACCTGGACTGACCTGGAAATGATCCAACTTCGATCCTGAGGAAGACGCCCCAAGAAGATATTTGAATTCTTCTGCCTTAAATTTTTTAGATTTATTTGGCTCACTGAGTCTTTGTTGCTGGGTGCGGCTTTCTCCAGTGGTGGTGAGCAGGGGCTGCTCTTCGCTGTGGTGCATGGACTTCTCCGTGTGGTGGCCTCTCTCGCTGCAGAACACAGGCTCTAGAGCGCATGGGCTTCAGTAGTTACGGCCCACAGCCTTAGCTGCCCCAAGGCATGTGGGCTTAGTTCCTGGATCGGGGATCAAACCCATGTCCCTTGCGTTGGCAGGATGGAATCTTAACCACTTGACGACCAGGGAAGTCCCAAATTCTTCTGTCTTGTACTTGACATAGAGGACAGACACAGATTGTTTACCCTGAGAATTTTGGGTTCCTTGTGAAAATATTTACTGAGCTTTGTAATTGTTATTCCTAAATTACTTTTGCATTTATTTTCTAAAAGCTCTATAGTAAGATAATCTGTAGGTATTTTAGCTATGTCCATGGGTGCTACAGCAGAGATAGTGGTGAGAACTGACATATTCCACAAAGCCAGTTGTCTGGAGGATGCAGGTAAATCGAAACTGGCATGGTTATTTACAGTTATGCTGTTCACGTGCTGTTTTGTTGATTACACACAGAAGGATTTAGAACTACTGTGGTGACACTACTATGCGAAGAGAGGACTGTCATAACCTAACCTCTCTGTGCTTCAGTTTCCTGTTTGAAAAATAAATGCTGCAATTTTTTTTTTCCCGAAGAGTGCTAAAAGTAATGATCTACAGGTGTCTAATATTGCTTGAAATAATGGAAAAACTTTAACAGGAGGTTTCCATAAGGTAACATATGAAAGACTATAAATTATGTGTTAATTTAAAAAGCATAAGCATAAGTTGCTTCAGTCGTGTCTGACTCTTTGTGGCCCTTTGGACTGTAGCCCACCAGGCTCCTCTGTCCATGGGATTTCCTGGGCAAGAATACTAGAGTGGATTGTCATGATGCCCTTCTGCACTGGATCTTCCCAACCCAGTCATGGATTGAACCCATCCATGTCCCTTATGTCTGCTGGATTGGTAGGTGTGTTCTTTACCCCTAGAGTGATCTAGGAGATCCCAGATGGGGCTTTTAAAAGCATTTGGCTTTAAACACTTCTTGGGAGGTGACTGTTTTCTTGCTATAGATGTGATTTATAGACCCTTCTAAGACCCTTCTTATAGGCATTAAATAAGGATACCAATTGTTTTCCTTCTCTTCATCTTTCTTTCTTTCTTTGGCTGCATCAGGTCTTAATTGCGGCATTTGGAATCTTCGCATTGGTAGGATCTTTCACTGTGGTTTGTGGACTCCCTAGTTGTGATACGTGAGCTCAGCAGCTCTGCAGCATGTGGGGGTCTTAGTTCCCTGACCAGGGATTGAACCTGCTTCCCCTGCATTGCAAGGCAGATTCTTAACTGTTGGGCCACCAGGGAAGTCCCTACTTCATCTTTCTTTCAAATAATGTCTTCATCGAACGCTTGCCCCCAAAAGCGTAGATGACAGTTGTTTAGTTGATAAGTCATGTCTGACTCTGTGACACCCTGGACTATAGCCTGCCTAGCTCCTCTGTCCATGGAGGAGCATGAATGCTGGAGCGGGTTGCCATTTCCTACTTCAGGGGGTCTTCCTAAGCCAGGGATCGAACCTACATCTCTCATATCTTCTGCACTGGCAAGTGGATTCTTTACCACTGCACCATGTGGCAGAGTGGTTGGCAGTTCCCCAGCAAGTTAAGCTGGTCCCTATTCCTTTGCACCGTCAAGAGGGTTTCTAAGAGGGCAATTGTCTACAGTTTCATCTCTTGCTTCTGATTGGGCATTGTGGGCATAGAAGTCCATGTCACCTCCCCATCCCCCCCTTCATTTTTTTTTTTTTAAATCCAGGGGAGTTGGCAGGAATACAGTGTCTCACAAGAAGGGAACTCCCATGTTTGAGTATGTACTGCAGCCATCCAGCCTGGTGCTGAAATGTGGAGCTCTCCAGCTGAGGAACTGGGCATTTTAGTTATGTTAGCCTTCAGGTTTGGGTAGACGATGTGCTCTTAGTCTCATTTTGATTTTTAGTAATAATATTGGGTTGGCTAGAAAGTTCCTTTGAGTTTTTCTATAAGATGTTATGGAAAAACCCAAATGAACTTTTTAGCTAACTCAATACTAAAAAAGGGCTTCCCAGGTGGTGCTAGTGGTAAGGAACCCAACTGCCAATGCAGGAGGCATAGGAGATGCGGGTTTGATCCCTGGGGGAGGAAGATCCCCTGGAGGAGGGCAGGGCAGCCCACTCCAGTATTCTTGTGTGGAGGATCCTATGGCAGGCTACCGTTCATGGAGTTACAGAGAGTCAGACATGACTGCAGTGACACTAATAAAAAATATTTGGGTTTACAAAACATTTTTCTTTATTTTGTTGGAGCCTCTCTTTGACCCCGTGATCTTTTTGTCATTGTTATGGGGTGGGAGAAAATAATCGAGATTCAAATAAATTAAGCCAAAACCATATAAGTGAGTCAGATTTTCTGATTGCAAATTCTGCCTTCTTTCTATGAAAACCTCACTCTTCCTTACTATGATGATTTTTTTAAAAGGAAATATGTTGGCTCTGTTGTTTTTATTGTTGTTCTTAATATTTATTTATTTGGCTGCACCAGGTCTCAGCTGCAGCACATGGAATCTTCAGTTGCAGCATGTGGGATTTAGTTCCCTGACCAGGAATCAAACCTGGGCCCCCTGTATTGGGAGTTCAGAGTCTTAGCCACTGGACCACTGGCGAAGTCCCTACTGTGATGATTTTAAATAAACTGAAGTTTTAGGTCATGTTTGACTTGTGAGAATGGATAATGGATCCGTTCTGAGCACATACTGGGTGCCCGGCACTCTGTGGTTTACCTTGAATTATTTGCTGGCGTCTCCACACCAGCCCTATGAGTTATGCACCATCATCGTCGCTGTTTTACAGACAGGAGGTAAATAACTTGACCATCGTCACAGGCTTGTAAATGGCACCTTTGGGATTTGGACCCAGGACTTGAACTCCGAAGCTCAAGCTCTTAACTGCAGCATTATGTTGCCTCCCTGAGATCTGGTTTAATCTTGATGACATTGAGAGTGGCCTTTGAAGCCAGTGAGTGAGAAGTCAGAGGGCGGAGACCCATAGGTGTCTGGAAAACACAGTAATGGATCCTTGAAGGGCAGGCAGGGCTCTCACGCATGTGTAAGTCGATCTGCTGATGCAGGAAAGTATGTGATGTGCTGTCCTGGGGGTGCAGCCCAGGGGCTTGGAAAGACTTCTGGCTTTTACTGTTGGTCCCTTTAAAGGCGATTCGAAGACGGAAGGGCTACATAGGAAACTATAAACTCATGCGCCGATTTTAAATTGTTCAACGATGAGCTGCCATGTCTGAAAGTAGATGAAACGTAATTCAACTCCTCTGATCATCTCCTTCATCTCTTGTAGTGCTAAGGAAAATGACATTTATTTTCCTTTCTTTAAAAAAAGAATCTAAAAACTTAAAGTATTCTCTCGGATTATAGCTCGTATGTGTGTGATTTTTAAAAGTGAAGCTGCTTCTTTTACTCCTATTTTAGTCTCATGATTATAGCAACAAAGAGCTCCAGCAGCAGGACATCTTTTGCTGTCTCTTAGCAATGACATGGCTTGGGGAAAGTTTCTAGGGAGTCTCAATTGCGGTGCACCTGCGAAAACCACAATGTGCCGTTGTGTTCACCAACTTGAAAATATTGAGGGAGGGCAAATGCCACACGCAACTTGGCCCCTGCCCTTGTGTGTTCCTGTCGTTCCTGGATCGTGAGGCACCTGTTTGATTAAAGTCGGCGCTGCAGTTACCCTGGGGAGTGTGGAATAAGGCAGGACAAGCATTTGGCTTTAGAACATTATGAGATACAAATCTCTGTATGGAGGGTGACTATATGATTTATTGTACAAGGCAAGATGCTTTTGAGAATAAAAGAGGGCACCGTGCCTAGTTATTCCAGGGCAA
>SJYX01023477.1:96194-118097 GCA_006410675.1 Oreotragus oreotragus | reverse complement strand
CGCCCCTTAACCACCCAGTTGTCTAAGGATCATCTAGACACTGGGCTGCCGTTGCATTTCACTCTGACTCCCTGCCCAGGCTCTCCTGGCCTTTTGCTCTTTGACACGTAATGCAGAGGAAGAGGTTTCTCTCGCCTCACCCCCCTGCCCCGCCCCTGCACAACCAGAGCCAGTGGGCTGCACACTTCCCCAGCTCAGGAGCGTCAGAAGCCACCGGCTCAGCCCTGACACAGCGCCTTTCCGGATGTGTCAGCTTAGAGAGCTTTTCTTCTCTGAACCTCAGTTTTCCATTCTGTGGTATGGGAATATGGTAACTCCTATTCAGCCTACCTTTGGGTTTGTTGCAAGGATCACTGAGCAACAGGGCACAATAAACAGTTCACGTAACACAAATGCTAGCTATTCAGTAAGTATTTCTTTGACTGTTAACTAGCTGGGGAACTGGGCATGTTATTTCACCCCTCTGAGTCTCTCTTTTCCTGATCCGTAGAAAGAGGAGGATTACATTTGCTTTTCCAGGGACCAGTGAAATATGTAGTGTGTGAATTAGCTTTTTTTGCAACTGGGGTGCTCCTGGAGCTTCATAACTGGGGATAAATGGAGTCTTTTATTCTCAGCACAGTAGTCATGGGGATGAGGTCTTGCTGGCTTAAATGTCCCCACTTCAGGCAAAGGAGCTCCAGTAAGCCGAGCGCACCTCTTCACTGGCCTCCAGGCATGAGTGCAGATGCTGACGGGTGCAGAAGCCGAGTGACAGGAGGATTCAGGGGACAGGCTCAGGAGTGGCAGACTGCAAGCCTGCCAAGAAGCAGCACAGAGAGCGCCTCCCTCACGCGCTAAAAATACTGCCGGGAAACTCATTTCTCTGGTCCTATTTTAGAAATCGGAGACAGTTCCACCATGTTCATGTTTGGATCCTGGTCAGGCTTCTGGTTTGAGTTTTGAATTTCAAGAGACATTTTTCTGGGGAGAGTGAAAATAATCTGTGTAGAGTTTGAGAATCATAATTGGAAAATATTGTTCAAGAAGATACATGTCCAGCATTATTTATGTGATTACTAGTGATTTTAAAGAATAGCTTTATTAGAGATAATTGAGTTGTGTTAGTGACAAAATCCTTTCAGGCGTGTGCTCGCATATTAGACAGGCATATAATTTTTATTTTAGTTCAGGTTTTTATATTTCCTTTCCTTTTCTTCTTTATTTTCCTTTTCCCTTCTTCTTTCCCTTCTGAAACCTTCCTTCTTCCCCTTCCTCCTCTGCTCTTCCTTTCTCAGTGATTTTTTCACAAAGAGATAGAAACCCTCTTTGTCTACATGTAACAGTTTGTATATCTCTGATGGATTCTATCTTTGCTTCATTGTTTCACTGTATCTTTTCTTTTTTTCATTCACTTTTCTTTTGCAAACAATTACTGAGTAGCTATTTGTGCAAAACAATGTACTTGGGCCCTAGGAGATGTCTGGGGAAAACACTGAAAGACGTAGCACATGATTCTCCCTCTCAGAGGATCCTGCAACATAGTGGAAGAGTCTTCAAGACAGCTAGGACATGCACATGGAAGGTGCAGGAGCAGTGAGTGCGGAAGTAAGTCACTTCACCCAAAAGCAACTTGCCAAAATATGTTCAATATGCTGAAAGGCCAATTCGTTGAAAATCAACTTGCCACTAGCCAAGAGCTGCTGAGTTTTGCTTGGCAGGAATAACTCACCCTGGGACTTCCCTGGTGGTCCATTAGTTAAGAATCTGCCTTGCAATGCAGGGGCGTGGGTTTGATCCCTAGTTGGGGAACTAAGATTCCACGTGCCACAGGGCAACTAAGTCCTTGAGCTGAAACTACTGAGCCTGCATGCTCTGAATCCCTCATCCTGCCACAAAGATCCCACATGCCTCAACTAAGATCTGACTCAGTCAAATAAATATATATTGAAGAAGAAGAAGAAGAAGAAATAATTCACCCTAAGGTCCCACAATAACAAACTTGGTATTAGGAGAGGGATCTCTTTGAAGTTCAGGCCTAGGGATAGAGTTATGGTTGGTCTTGAACCTGGCTGTGGGAGAGCATTTGGTGTACAGAGTTGCAATAATCAGAAGCATTGGTTCCAGTGCTTAAAGAACAGAGACTGTGTTTCCCTCTTACTCCTGATATATAGCTCTGGGTTGCAACAGGAAACAGATGGCACCTGCAGACTTGGAAATGCAAAGATAATCTAGCCAAAGGGATGTTTCTCAAGACATGGGCAGGAAACCAACCAGGGCTAGTTTGGTGCCTTGAGGGGTAACAAGAGCTGGGAGCCACGGCACCAGAAGCTTGAGAAGGGGAGCCACACAGACAGGGCCGCCCATCTGGAGAAAGGGGTGTGTGCTAGTCACTTCTCACTTCTGACAGGTTTCCCTCATTGGCCAAGCCCCACTGTGAACCCAGGAAAAGGACTTCCAGGCACAGAGGAGGGGGAGAGTGGATCTAGTGGCATACAGGTTACAACTCAACAATATGGCACCAAATTACTACTTGTTCAGTGAAGGAAGAACATGCTTGTCATTTCAGATTTAAAACTCCGTGTCCCTCCAGAAGTTCCCCAGTGGCACCAAATTTATTACCTGAGAGGTGAAATGTAAAATAGGGAGCCTGATCAGATTGTTTTTAACAAGAGAAAATTTCAGTAGTTCGCTCTGTAGGTGGCTACAGCAATTTTGGAAGTAGATCTTTGTTCAGAAAAGAGTCATTTGAGTGAAACTCTCTATTATGTTTAATGCGAGGCCTTTTTGAAGGCTGTAACAGGAGCTTTTGGCTTAACAAGTTGTTTGCTTGCTTTAACGAGTTAACTTCTGTCAGTAGAGTGGACCCGGTTTGTGTTAGATGCCATGGACTCATCACAAAAGCCCACAGGGCTTTGAGAAGATTTGTGTGCTCAGTTGTTTCAGCTGTGTCTGACTCTTTGCAACCCCATGGCTTGTGGCCCGCCAGGCTCCTCTGTCCATGGGATTAGCCAGGCAAGCGTATTGGAGTGGGTTGCCTTCTCCAGGGGATCTTCCCGACCCAGGGATTGAACTCGAGTCTCTGACATCTCCTGCATTAGCAGGCAGGTTCTTTACTGCTAGTGCCACCTTAATTCTGGCTCCGAAGAACAGTGCCTTAGCATGTGAGAGCTATTATAAAGCAAGGTTATGGGGAGCGCATTCAGTCGGAGCATCACTGCAGTGGTAAACGTCGTGGGCACCGGACTGTGCAGGACCAGTGTTCAATAGTGACACCTTGGGGCAGGCAGGAGCATGGGAACAGTGTGGACCACCTAGACTCACTCCCTTCAGATTTCAAAAATCACTGTGTTTTTGGGAATCTCAGAGAAGAGGGAGTTCCTTGTGGGTAGGGAAAGACATGGCTTTGGGGGATTAATTAGAGTAATGAACAAGGTGTGATTTCATTTGTATCTTAAGTTGATCAAGCAGATCATGCTGCAAGAGACTATTTCAATGAAAAGAGGTCTATTCATTGCTGACTAGATGTTCCAAGTGTCTTTTTTAGGCAGAGGCAGGAGCAGTGGTTAAAGTGGGAGGGAGAAGGAATAAGAATACTTTACACTATTTATAGTTTCTCCATATTCTTGGTTTTTATTCCAATACAGCCACAGCTTCAACTTAGAAGGTACAGAGATGCAGGCAAGGGCAAAATACCATCTTGGGGTAGTTTGTGGATATAAAAGGCAGCCAAGTCAATTTGGGACGTAAAAAATAATTCCTGAAAATTTTTACTGTGTTTGCTTCTAATCTCAGCCTTGTATAACAACTTTAAGCCCTGGAAAGAAAAGTGTTAGATTTGAGGTCTGTTTAAGAAGGGTAGCACATGTGTAGCTTGTTTACTGAGCTCTGTGAGCTGGGCGGGGTTCAGTTTTCTTTTCCTCTAGTCACTGTCCACACTGTGCAGCGCTGGATCTCTGCTTCACGTGGTTGCTGTTGTTGTTGAGTTGCTCAATTGTGTCCAGACTCCTTCTAATCTCAGCCTTGTACAACAACTTTAAGCCCTGGAAAGAAAAGTGTTAGATTTGAGGTCTGTTTAAGAAGGGTAGCACACGTGTAGCTTGTTTACTGAGCTCTGTGAGCTGGGCGGGGTTCAGTTTTCTTTTCCTCTAGTCACTGTCCCTACTGTGCAGCGCTGGATCTCTGCTTCACGTGGTTGCTGTTGTTGTTGAGTTGCTCAATTGTGTCCAGACTCTTTTGTGACCCTCTGGACTCTAGCCCACCAGGCTCCTCTGTCCGCGGAATTTTCCGGGCAAGAATACTGGGGTGGGTCATCAGTTCTTCTCCAGGAGATCTTACCCACCCATAAAAACGTCTTGGGCAGACTTGATAGCTTCCCAGTCATTTTCAGTCATTAATATTTATACTCAGGACAGCCTAATTTAATTTAATTGTCATCTTATTGGCAATTGGAGTCTCTACCTACTCCATCCAGTCTTTGGTTCAGGGACTTGGAGAAGCGGGAGGAGGTGTAGGTTTACCTTTCTGTTTTTGCTCTGAATCCTGTGCCTTGGAGGAGTGTGTGTGTGTGTGTGTGTACATGTGTGTATCTGTTTCCAGGGCCTCCCCCTCCCCTGCTCTGTCCCAGCTCTAGCTACTCCCATATGTTGGGAATGGGGGATAGGGTGATGGCTGGCTCACCTCCCATGGGAGGAGCCTGTGTGAAGAGGGAGGCTGCCCTGGTCCTACCCTGGGCTAGTTGTTTGCGTGTGCTCTGGTGACTTCACTCAGCTAGGGTGGTCTCTGCCAAGTTCATTTGGAAAAGGAAATGACGACCTGCTCCAGTGTTCTTTTTTTTTTAATTTTTATTTTACTTTACAGTACTCTACTGGTTTTGGCATACATTGACATGAATCTGCCACGGGTGTACACGAACTCCCAAACATGAACCCCCCTCCCTCCTCCCACCCTCCATCATCCCTCCGGATCATCCCCATACACCAGCCCCAAACATCCTGCATCCTGCATCGAACACAGACTGGCGATTCATTTCCTGCATGCTCCAGTGTTCTTGCCTGGGAAATCCCATGGACAAAGGAGCCTGGCTGGCTACAGTCCATGGGGCCACAAACAGTCGGACATGACTAAGCGACTGCACAGCAGCCCCTCCAATGCTGAGGGGTCAGCTGTGCCTCCTCTCTCTGGTCCCTGACAGTGATCCACAATCCTAAGTCTCTCTCCAGACAGGCCATCCCTTCATCCATGTCCCTGGGCACATTCCATGCTTCTGTTCTTGAAGACTGCAGGGATCTAGGGTGGAGTAGGGGCCCCCCATCTTTTTTCCAGGCTCGCTAGCTTCACCGTGATTCTGACATCCTGTTGTTGTAAGTAACACCTCCAAATTGCTCATCTTCAGAAATCTCTGGATGAAGGATGACTTGGCCAAGTTGAGGTGTGTTTCCTAATGCTATGGACCGCAAGGAGTTCTTCCCCTAGACAATCAGGTTTCCCTTGATGAAAGCAGTTAGTGGTCCTGCTGATGGTTCAGCTCCTCTGTACCCATCCAGAGAATGAAAACACACCGTCCCTTGTTACAGGCACTCACAACTTTGCAGGTCATCTCCTTGGACCACCTGTGAATACAGGGGGTTGGGAGGCATGGAGAGCAGCTTGAGATAGGGAGAGTCTTTCCTTGGGGTTCAGAAATGTTGGGGCACAGTGGAAGTTGTCTGCCAGACTGAGGAGCTGAACCTCTTTGAATCATCTTGGGGAGGAGAGATACCAGCAGGCCCCAGGCTGTAGTCTGTCAGCTCCCCTCAGGTGCTGATGGTTAAAAACCCACCTGCCAATGCAGGAGACAGAACAGACGTGGGTTCGATTCCTGGGTCGGGAAAATCCCCTTGAGGAGGGCATGGCAACCCACTCCAGTATTCTTGCCTGGGGATTCCCNACATGCTCCAGTGTTCTTGCCTGGGAAATCCCATGGACAAAGGAGCCTGGCTGGCTACAGTCCATGGGGCCACAAACAGTCGGACATGACTAAGCGACTGCACAGCAACCCCTCCAATGCTGAGGGGTCAGCTGTGCCTCCTCTCTCTGGTCCCTGACAGTGATCCACAATCCTAAGTCTCTCTCCAGACAGGCCATCCCTTCATCCATGTCCCTGGGCACATTCCATGCTTCTGTTCTTGAAGACTGCAGGGATCTAGGGTGGAGTAGGGGGCCCCCATCTTTTTTCCAGGCTCGCTAGCTTCACCATGATTCTGACATCCTCTTGTTGTAAGTAACAGCTCCAAATCGCTCATCTTCAGAAATCTCTGGATGAAGGACGACTTGGCCAAGTTGAGGTGTGTTTCCTAATGCTATGGACCGCAAGGAGTTCTTCCCCTAGACAATCAGGTTTCCCTTGATGAAAGCAGTTAGTGGTCCTGCTGATGGTTCAGCTCCTCTGTATCCATCCAGAGAATGAAAACACACCGTCCCTTGTTACAGGCACTCACAACTTTGCAGGTCATCTCCTTGGACCACCTGTGAATACAGGGGGTTGGGAGGCATGGAGAGCAGCTTGAGATAGGGAGAGTCTTTCCTTGGGGTTCAGAAATGTTGGGGCACAGTGGAAGTTGTCTGCCAGACTGAGGAGCTGAACCTCTGAATCATCTTGGGGAGGAGAGATACCAGCAGGCCCCAGGCTGGAGTCTGTCAGCTCCCCTCAGATGCTGATGGTTAAAAACCCACTTGCCAATGCAGGAGACAGAACAGACGTGGGTTCGATTCCTGGGTCGGGAAAATCCCCTTGAGGAGGGCATGGCAACCCACTCCAGTATTCTTGCCTGGGGAATCCCATGACCGAGGAGCCTGGCTAGCTACAGCCCTTCTGAAGCGACTTTGCAGGCACACCCACTGCTATCTATGGGTGTGTTCTATTGCCTATTGGGATAAACTTTGGCCAGATAGTTGCTTATCTAAGATCCTTCCTGGTAGTAAACCTCATGTATCCAAGTATATTAAAATGCACATGAGAGAATGCGCTGTGTTTTTCTGAATACAGGTGTAGTTTGATCTTACTGCTAGATGCAGAGGGCTTCCCTGGTGGCTCAGTGGTAAATAATCTGCCTGCAATGCAAGAGACGTGGGTTTGATCCCTGGGTCGGGAAGATCCCCTGGAGGAGTACGTGGCAATCCACTCCAGTATTCTTGCCTGGAGAATCCCCATGGACTGAGGAGCCTGAAGGGCCACAGCCCTTAGGGGTGGCAAAGAGCTGGACATGAGTGAAGTGACTTAGCACACAGGCACAGGTGCTGAAGAGAAGGGAAGGCCTTAGTTCCTGGGTGGGGGTGGGGGAGGGGAGAGTTACTGGAGTAACAGAGGAAGAGCTGTCTGTGCACAGACTCTCTTTGAAGCATGGGGAGGACAAGGCAGCATTGTTCTGGGAGCAGGGAAACAGAGTAACAAAGTGGCAGAGAGGCCGGGCCGCTGCAGAGCTCTGGCACTCGGGGCCCCTGCACGCCAGCGGCGTCTCCGGTTCTACTGGAGCAGCTGGTTTCTTCCACAGCGGCAGGAGGAGCAAGGAGAGGAGGAGAAGGCTTCACTAATGGCAAAGAGGGGCATCACAAGCTTCGGAAACCACGGGGAATGTTGCGCTTGGCTCGGACCGCAGCGCTCTTGCTCTCAGGTGCAGGCGGAAGTGGCATCCTGTGTCAGCTACGTTGGTTTCTGGCCTTGGTGTCTAGGGGAGGAAAGCTAATTTTCCCTCTCTCCTTCCGAGTGCTTAGCTGAGACCCCTGTAATAAAAGGGTCTTCCCAGGTGGTACAGTGGTTAGAATCCGCCTGCCAATGCTGGAGATTCAAGAGATAGTTTGATCCCTGGGTCTGGAAGATCCCCTGGAGTAAGAAATGGCAACTCATTCCAGTATTCCTGCCTGGAGAATCCCATGGACAGAGGAACCTGGCAGATATAGCCCATAGGGTCACAAAGAGTCAGACACACACTGTAATAAAAGAGAGATTAATAAGAGAAAACCACACAGAGTTTTGTTGACCTATGTATGTCATGTATGCAAGGGAGATACTCGGGGGAAAATGAGTAACTTATGAGCTAGTTTAGAATTCAGGATTCAATACCATCTTGAAAAATTGTTTTAATTTTATTTTTGTTTTATTTTTTCTTCCAGTTTTATTGAGATACAATTGACATACAACACAGTAGAGGTTTAAGGGGTGCAACATAATGATTTGATATATACATATTGTGAAATGGTTACTGTAATGCCTATTCCATCTTAACTGGGGAAAGGGAGGAGGAATGTAGGCCTCTCAGGGGAGTAAATGATTTTTAGGAAGGATGAGTGGGCCCTTGGATACATGGGAGGTGTGACAGTTTGTGAGAAAGTTTGAGTGTGGTGTCAATTTCTAGTCTCCTCCCCGGTGATAAAGGTCACTGCTTCCTGGTTGGTGAAACTCCTGGGGAGAGGGTTTATGACATTCAAGTTCCTCTTAGAGGATCTGTTTTTAGGCAGATAAAGGGAATTCAGAGAAAGTCTTCCCCAGCATTTGCTGGTTTTCAAGTGGTTTAGCTGGTTAAATCGCCTGTCAGGCTTCCCTCATCACTCAGGGGTGAAGAACCCACCTGCAGTGCAGGAGACTCGGGTTTGATCCCTGGGTCGGGAGGATCCCCTGGAGGAGGAAATGGCAACCCACTCCAGTATGCTTGCCTGGAGTACTGCATGGACAGAAGAGCCGGGAGGGCTACAGTCCATGGGGTGCAAAGAGTCAGAAATGACTGGATGGCTAAACAACAGTAATGATTGATTGAAAGTCACTAAGTCGTGGCCAACTCTTTGCAACCCCATGAACTATACAGTCCACGGAATTCTCCAGGCCAAAATACTGTAGAGGGTAACCTTTCCCTTCTCCAGGGGATCTTCTCAACCCAGGGATTGAACCCAGTCTCCCGCAATGCAGACAGATTCTTTACCAACTGAGCCACAAGGGAAGCCCAACAGCAGTAACAGAGCAACATAATTCATGTACAAAAGCGTGTGTGGGGTGGCACGTCCTGAGCTCCTACAGTCGCTTTGGATGGCATTTTCTGCTGCCCTTCAGGTCCATCCCATCGGCATTGATGCCAGGCCAGCAGGCACAGCACAGAAGGCTCCTCTCGTGTCTGAGTGGGATGCATGCCTCAAAAGCAGAGGGCACCAGTGTTGCCTGAGCAGGGGATGGGGTGGAGGTGATGGCTGTGAGTGTTCCCCATCACTCCAAGACACAAGCTGTTACAGGGGAGAGGAAATTTGCAGGGAGCTGGAGTTTCCAAAACGCAGAGTGGGTCACATCTATAGGTAACGGTGATCGACAGTGGAGTTACCTGCGCATAGGAAGCAAACAGATACTTACGTATACATCTGTGCTTATAATTTATCAGGAGAAGAGGAAAGAGGATAACATAGACAAACAGTTTCTGCAAGGAGAAGTCCTGGAAATTTATCACCCATAAAGAGCCTGGTCGGCAAGCAAGAAATGCGATGACAATTATTAGTAGAAATTCAACACCCAAAACAGTATCTGTGGTTATAAGAACTGCTCCTAGCTGAATCCATGGGGAACATGTCAGTGAGGCTTGCTTTCTTTAGGCAGGAAATTCATAAACAAATCTTTTTCACCTGGCTTTGTGCATTTGGCTTGGTAAATGTTAGCAACTAAAACAAAGGCAACAAATTGAGAATTCATATCTTCTCTCTCGCTCTCTTTTTTTCTTTCTTTCTTTCTTTTTTTTTTTTTTTAAACATTTTGGCTGTGCAGCATGTGAGATCTAGTTCCTAGACCAGGGGTCAAATCTGTGCCTCCCTGCAGTGGAACTGTGCAGTCTTAACTGCTGGACTATCAGGAAAGTCACTCTTAACTGCTATAGAGATACTGGCTGGCTCCTGGAGTTCTTAGCCTGGCGTTTCTATTGGCCCACAAAAAACAGGGTTGATCTGTGGTAAAGAAAGAAGGATCAAAACTACTGAAGACTAATAAACACCATCACATAGTGTCTGAAAAATGTGAGAGGAATAACATGAGGCCAGTGAAGAGGGAGAAGTCTCTCATCTACTTGGTGTGGGGAGTGAAAAGCACATGCTTTTCAGGTAGCCTGGAAATCTGAGGGGAGGAATAGACACGTGGAGATGATGAAAATGTCCTTCCTAATTACAGTTTCTTTAGAAACACTGGGAAAAGATGGTAGATACTTTTAAAATAAAGCTTAAGCAGGGATAAATGGAATAAGAAGGAAAACCTGGTTTCACACTGTTGATTGAAAAAATGCACAACTTAAAAGTTGAGAATTATGTTTTATTCCAAGGAGTACTGAGACCTGAGGAGTTAAGTTCTCCTAAGTACTGAGAACTTAAGCCTGGGAGATGGTCTCTCAGTTAGCTGTGCAAGACTGTTCCAAGTGGTAAGGGAATAGCAGGATATTCAGGATATTTTGCAACTTTCTTGGCCCACAGTGCTTTCCTGAAAACATATGGGAATTGTCTATTCAGTTGTCCATTCAGAATTCTCACAGCACTTGCTTTGCATCTTTTATGACATTGACCACATTTTAGGTTTTTTATAATTTTTTTTTTTTAATCTCCTCCTCTAGACAGTGTATTGTGTCTGTACCTGTCTGTCATCTTTGTATACACCTCATTGATGTCTTGGCAGTGTAGCCTCTGAACAAATATTTTAAATGGATTAAGTCTGCTGAGTCTATTAGTCCACACTATGAAAAGGCAAAAAGATAGGAAACTGAACGATGAAATCCTCAGGTTGGTAGGTGCCCAATATGCTACTGGAGAACAGTGGAGAAATAACTCCAGAAATAATGAAGAGATGGAGCAAAGTAAAAACAATACCCAGTTGTGGATTTGATTGGTGATGGAAGTAAAGTCCGATGCTATAAGGAACAGTATTGCACAGGAACTTGGAATGTTAGGTCCATGAATCAAGGTAAATTGGAAGTGGTCAAACAGGAGATGGCAAGAGTGAACATCAACATTTTAGGAATCAGTGAACTGAAATGGACTGGAATGGGTGAATTTAACTCAGATGACCATTGTGTCTACTACTGTGAGCAAGAATCCCTTAGAAGAAATGGAGTAACTCTCATAGTCTACAAAAGAGTCTGAAATGTAGTACTTGGATGCAATCTCAAAAATGACAGAATGATCTCTGTTCATTTCCAAGATAAACCATTCAATATTACGGTAATCCAAGTCTATGCCCCAACCAGTAATGCTAAATAAGCTGAAATTGAACGGTTTTATGAAGACCTACGAGGCCTTTTAGGACTAACACACCAAAAAATATCCTTTTCATCATAGGGGACTGGAATGTGAAAACAGGAAGTCAAGAGATACCTGGAGTAACAGACAAATTTGGCCCTGGAGTACAAAATGAAGCAGGGCAAAGTCTAATAGAGTTTTTCCAAGAGTATGTACTGGTCATAGCAAACACCCTCTTCCAGCAACACAAGAGAAGACTATACACAGGGACATCACCAGATGGTCAATACTGAAATCAAGTTGCTTATATTCTTTGCAGCCAAAGATGGAGAAGGTCTATACAGTCAGCAAAAACAAGACCAGGAGCTGACTGTGGCTCAGGTCATGAACTTGTTGTTGCAAAATTCAGATTTAAATTGGAGAAAGTAGGGAAAACCACTAGACCATTCAGGTATGACCTATATCAAATCCCTTAACGAATATGTTACCTTCACTGTTTGTCTAAGTTCCCTAATCTAGATTATCTCACAGACTTCTTGATACCTACCCCCAATCACAGTAACATGTCCTCCCGTCACTAGTTCTGATGGGGGTTCTTTTTCTTTACGTTTTTCCGTTCTACCAACAGACTCTTCGCCTTACAAATAGCTGAGAAAAGAAGAGAAACTAAAGGCAAGGAGAAAAGGAAAGATATACCCATTTGAGTACAGAGTTCCAAATAGCAAGGAGAGATAAGAAAGCCTTCCTCAGTGATCAGTGTAAAGAAATAGGGGGAAACAATAGAATGAGAAAGACAAAAGATCTCTTCAAGAAAATTAGAGCTACCAAGGGAATATTTCATGCAAAGATGGGCACAATGAAGAACAGAAATGGTATGGACCTAACAGAAGAAGATATTAAGAAGAGGTGGCAAGAATACACAGAAGAACTGTACAGAAAAGATCTTTATGAGCCAGATAATCACAATGGTGTGATCACTCACCTAAAGCCAGACATCCTGGAATGCAAAGTCAAGTGGGCCTTAGAAAGCATCACTATGAACAAAGCTAGTGGAGGTGATGGAATTCCAGTGGAGCTACTTCAAATCCTAAAAGATGATGCTGTGAAAGTGCTGCACTCAATATGCCAGCAAACTTGGAAATCTCAGCAGTGGCCACAGGATGGGAAAAGCTGAGTTTTCATTTGAGTCACAAAGAAGGGCAATGCTAAAGAATCTTCAAACTACCACACAATTGCATTCATTTCACATGCTAGCAAAGTAATACTCAAAATTCTCTAAGGAGGGCTTCAACAGTATGTGAACTAAGAACTCTAGATGTTCAAATTGGATTTAGAAAAAGGCAGAGGAATCAGAGATTAAATTGCCAACATCCGTTGGATCATCGAAAAAGCAAGAAAGTTCCAGAAAAACATCTATTTCTGCTTTATTGACTATGCTAAATTCTTTGACCATGTGGATCACAACAAACTGGAAAATTCTTAAAGAGTTGGGAATACCAGATCACTTAACCTGCCTCCTGAGCAATCTGTATACAGGTCAAGAAGCAACAGTTAGAACTGGACATGGAACAATGGACTGGTTCCAAATTGGGAAAGGAGTACATGAAGGCTGTATATTGTCACCCTGCTTATTTAACTTATATGCAGATTACATTATGTGAAATGCTGGGCTGGATGAAGCACAATCTGGAATCAAGATTGCCAGGAGAAATATCAATAACCTCAGATATGCAGATGACACCACCCTTATGGCAGAAAGTGAAGAAGAATTAAAGAGCTTCTTGAAAGAGGAGAATGAAAAAGTTGGCTAAAAACTTGACATTCAAAAAGCGAAGATCATGGTATCTGGTCCCATCACTTCATGGCAAATAGATGGAGAAACAATGGAAACAGTGAGAGCTTTTATTTTTTGGGGGGAGGGGGCTCCAAAATCACTGCAGATGGTGATTGCAGCCATGAAATTAAAAAAACACTTTCTCCTTGGAAGAAAAGCTATGACCAACCTAGACAGCATATTAAAAAGCAGAGACATTACTTTGCCAACAAATGTCCGTCTAGTCAAAGCTATAGTTTTTCCAGTAGTCATGTATGGCTGTGAGAGTTGGACTGTAAAGAAAGCTGAGGACCGAAGAACTGATGCTCTTGAACTGTTTTGGAGAAGACTCTTGAGAGTCCCTTGGACAGCCAGGAGATCCAAGCAGTCAATCCTAAAGGAAATCAGTCCTGAACATTTATTGGAAGGACTGATGCCGAAGCTGAAACTCCAATCCTTTGGCCACCTGATGCGAAGAACTGACTTATTGGAAAAGATCCTGATGCTGGGGAAGATTGAAGGCAGGAGAAGGGGACAACAGAGGATGAGATGGTTGGATGGCATCANAGGAGAAATATCAATAACCTCAGATATGCAGATGACACCACCCTTATGGCAGAAAGTGAAGAAGAATTAAAGAGCTTCTTGAAAGAGGAGAATGAAAAAGTTGGCTAAAAACTTGACATTCAAAAAGCGAAGATCATGGTATCTGGTCCCATCACTTCATGGCAAATAGATGGAGAAACAATGGAAACAGTGAGAGCTTTTATTTTTTGGGGGGAGGGGGCTCCAAAATCACTGCAGATGGTGATTGCAGCCATGAAATTAAAAAAACACTTTCTCCTTGGAAGAAAAGCTATGACCAACCTAGACAGCATATTAAAAAGCAGAGACATTACTTTGCCAACAAATGTCCGTCTAGTCAAAGCTATAGTTTTTCCAGTAGTCATGTATGGCTGTGAGAGTTGGACTGTAAAGAAAGCTGAGGACCGAAGAACTGATGCTCTTGAACTGTTTTGGAGAAGACTCTTGAGAGTCCCTTGGACAGCCAGGAGATCCAAGCAGTCAATCCTAAAGGAAATCAGTCCTGAACATTTATTGGAAGGACTGATGCCGAAGCTGAAACTCCAATCCTTTGGCCACCTGATGCGAAGAACTGACTTATTGGAAAAGATCCTGATGCTGGGGAAGATTGAAGGCAGGAGAAGGGGACAACAGAGGATGAGATGGTTGGATGGCATCATTGACTCAATGGACATGAGTTTGAGTAAGTTTCCAAAGTTGGTGATGGACACAGAAGCCTGGTGTGCTGCAGTCTGTGGGGTTGCAAAGAGTCGGACAGGACTGAGCGACTGAACTGAACTGAGGTTCACTGGTCCATCTGTGTATTGGAATTAAATCTAGGGTTGGTCTCAAACATAATTTGTTCTTCAGATCTTTTCTAAATCAGGCCAAATATGGGACCAGCCTTTTACCTTTTAAAATATTAGCCATTTTGCCCCTAATTCCAACGTGGTGATAAGGGGTAGGGAGGGTTCCCCATACATCCAAGCAAGCCTTTCATACCAGCTGGGGGTCCTACAAGTCAACTCAATCCTGAAACTATATACTTGGAGACAGCATCAGATTCCACACGTTAAGAGCTCAGTCCTGAAATAGATCCCTCCCCACACTAGCCCCTTCAGAAAAAAATCGTACATCCAGTTTGTCACCTGTGCTTGTGACCTACTTGCTGCAGATTGGAGGTTTCCATGACCTCTTCCTTGGGTTCAATTAATTTCCTAGAGCAACTGACAGAAGTAAGAGAAACATCTTACTAGATTACTGGTCTATTATAAAGAAATGTAACTTAGGAACAGCCAGATGGAAGAGATGCACAGGGCAGGGCATGGGGAGAGGGCATGGAGCTTCCATGCCCTCTCTGAGCCCACCTCTCTCCAGATCTTCACATGTTCACCAGGCCAGAAGAACCCCATCCTTTCAGATTTTTATGGCATGGTTGATTACATCACTGGCCATTAAGCTCAGTCTCTAGCCTCTTTCCTCTCCTTGGAAGTCAGTGGGACGGGACTGGAAGTTCCAATCCTTGAATCATATGATTGGCTCACTGTCAATGCCCCCAGCCTTAGGGGCTTTCTAAAAGTTACCTCGTTGATACCACAAAAGACCATTTCCAAGGATTTCAGGAGTTCTGTGCCAGATATGGGGATGAAGACCATATTTATATTTCTTATTATGAATCACAATATCACAGACATCCTTGAATGACTGGGCTGAGGTTTTGCTTGTCCAAGCTCCAGTTTAGAAAGGAGCATCAGTGACTGGGGGCGGCAGGTGGTGCCCATTGGGACCTGGCCTGCCTTTTCTGAGTGTTATGCCCATTGTGTGTGTGACAGTCATATGTGTGTATTTCCTTTTTAAAAATAGGTAACATTTAAAATTTTTTTATTATTTTTGGCTATACTCAGTTGTCTTTGCTGCCTTCAGGCTTTCTCTAGTTGTAGCAAGTGGGGGTTACTCTAGTTGTAGTTTGTGGACTTCTCATTGCAGCGGTTTCTCTTATTGTGGAGCATGGGCCCAGTAGTTACAGCATGTTGTGTATTTCCTTTAGGTGACTTTTCCATCTGTTAGTCTGGGAGTGAGACAGAAGAGGCAGGAGGAGGGGCGAGCAGAACAAACAGTGGAGTGGCCAATCAGATATCTCAGATGAAATTAGAAGGGGTGGGAGACAAAGCCCAAACAGCAAAGACCAAGTCATTCTCTTCAAGTCAGGAGCAAGGGTTGCCCTCAGTGGGGTGACTGATGGCTTGTGACTGATGTGCTGGAAACCTCTGGGTGCTCTGCTCACGGCTTTGCTTACTTCTACATTGCTTGGCATCTCCTCCACATTTCCAGGTTCTGCAGGTTCAATCAATGATCGATATTTATTGAGCACCCACTTAATGCAAGGTACTAGCTCAGATATTTTATTTTTTATTAAAACTTTTTATTTTATATTGGAATATAGCTGATTAACAGGGAATCCTGGTGGCTCAGTGGTAAAGAATCTGCCTGCAATGCAGGAGAAATGGGTTCAATCCCTGGGTTGGGAAGATCCCCTGGAGAAAGGGAATGGCAACCCACTCCAGAATTCTTGCCTGGAAAATTCCATGGACAGAAGAGCCTGGCAGGTAATAGTACATGGAGTCGCAAGGAGTCAAACATGACTGAACAATCGAACACACACACACACACATAACTGATTAACAATGTTGTGATTGTTTCAGATGAACAGTGAAGGGACTCAGACATACATATTTATATATATCCCTTCTCCCCCAAACTCCCCTCCCATTGAGGCTGCCATATGACATTGAGCAGAATTCCATGTGCTATACAGTAGGTATTTGTTGGTTAATCCATTTTCAATATAGCAGTGTGTACATTGGACCAGATATTTTAGAGAAATAAAAAGTTTAAGTTATAGGCTCTGCCTTTAGGAGTTTGTAATCTAATTGGGAGAGGAGGTGTGTTTCAGGTGGGTCTGGGAAATGCCAATAATATAAAATAATATCAAGCCTATAACATAATCACAAGGGGAACCTAGCTAGAAAATATTGGTGGTTCAGAAGATAAAATTCACACACATGAAGAAACACTATAAACACTGATTTAAGCCACTCCTCTTCAAGACAAGATCTGATCCTCAGAAATTTTAAAGTTTCTTCCACAGCATGATAACTAGCAAATCCTGCTGCTTCTAAGTCACTTCAGTCATGTCTGACTCTGTGTGACCCCATAGATGGCAGCTCACCAGGCTCTGCCATCCCTGGGATTCTCCAGGCAAGAACACTGGAGTGGGTTGCCATTTCCTTCTCTGATGCATGAAAGTGAAAAGTGAAAGTGAAGTCACTCAGTAAGTGTCTGACTCTTCATGACCCCATATACTGCAGCCTACAAGGCTCCTCCATCCATGGGATTTTCCAGGCAGGAGTACTGGAGTGGGTTGCCATTGCCTTCTCCAACGAGCAAATCCTACTGCAAGTCAAAACATACTTGATGTTAACTCATACTCTGATATCAGTCTGTAGTCATCTGCCTTATTTAGGGGCTCTTCTCCAGACTCAAGAAAACTGTAATGAAACCTAAAGGCTAAGAAGGAGGGGGTCCCTGGAGTTACTCAAAATCATCTTATTTGGGTGAAAATGCGAGACATAAAATACAGAAAATACTTTTGTTTCCAGATGAACAAGCATCCATCTCTGAGTGTTGCGAATTAAACCTGAAATATTTACCTGCTTCTGTCCAGAGAGGGCTTCCCTGGTGGCTCAGAGGTTAAAGCATCTGCCTGCAATGTGGGAGACCTGGGTTCGATCCCTGGGTCGGGAAGATCCCCCGGAGAAGGAAATGGCAACCCACTCCAGTATTCTTGCCTGGAGAATTCCCCTGGATGGAGGAGCCTGGTGGGCTACAGTCCATGGGGTCACAAAGAGTCGGACACGACTGAGCGACTTCACTTCACTTCACTTCTGTCCAGAGAAAGATCCACAAACAACTATTAATAGATGTCATAGTCTGATGTGAAGGCCATCCACTCTTGCTCAGGCAAGAATGTCCAAGGCATTCAGTTGATGGCCGGAATTAGAAACCTTCTTTGAATTTAAAATGACTGGTACTTACAAAGGAGTCATATAATCTATAAAAAGTGGTCATTCATGTGTCTTCATCAGCAAACCAGGAATTAGCAGCCACGGCCTCAGTTCTAAACTTGGAAGCCCCAGGGGTTTGCAGTGTGACCTGGCCAGGCTGCTTTCTCAGTATCTCACATTCCTCCCTCTCTTTGAAATAAGTGCATTCATATTATCCACCTCATAGAAACATCTAGAATCGAGAGATGAGACAAAGGAAAGGTTCTCATTATTAATGAACCAAATTCTGCTATATCTAAAGTGAAAGAGTTAGTTGCTCAGTTGTGTCCGACTTTTTGCACCCCCATGGATTGATTGTAGCCTGACAGGCTCTTCTGTCCATGGGACTCTCTAGGCAAGAATACTGGATGGGTTGCCATGCCCTCCTCCAGGGGATCTTACTGACCCAGGGATTAAATCTGGGTCTCCTGAATCACAGGTGGATTCTTTATCACAGTGCCACCTGACTAGCAGTATTCTCAAGGTATTCAGAGTTTTTTTTTTTTTTTTTTTTGCTTGAAATCAATTGATAAACTGGTAATGAGAAGTGTGATGCAGATAACAGATCCTTAGATGGGAAAAACTGAAGCTGGGTATAGGGCAGTGAAAATTCCATTTGTATTAGTCATGAGATTCTGGCAACCCTTGGATCTGAAGTGGCAAATACTCTTTATTGTCGCCTGTAATGAAGCACTCACTGAAGGCAGGATTTAGGGAACTCCATTACTGTAGACACAGAACATTATGAAGTCATGAGAACTCGAGTAGTGGGTAGAATGCGTTTTTCTAACAGCACTAAAAAACCTAGAGAAAGAGAATGAATAATAAGCCTCAGTATCCAAACCCTCAGCTGAAGCCTGCACCCCCTTTACTTGATAGAACCTCAACTAAAAGAAGTTTTAACCACCTGAAGCTACATGGTTGAGGTCACCCAAAACAAAATTCATAGTTGGTGTAAGTTGCTGAATTACTTTAGTTGAAGTTACAGCTTTATCACGTCTGTTGCACAAGTGGCTTTCTAATGCTTTTGGCCATAGCCCTTATAAGAAATCTACTTTATATCATGATCCAGCACACGCACACACATACATACCCACACCCAGCCCTCTCAAAATGACTGAAACAAAGATATCACGAAACAATATTTACTTTTATTGTACGCAAAGTGTCTGCTGTTTTTGTTCTATTTAAAAAGTTCTGCTTGCCACCAACCAAACTGAACAGCAGTGTGTTACAGGAAGGATTAGAAGGAGGAAGTGGAGGACGACTGAGGGACTGAGGAGCTAGCTGGAACCCTAGGTATGCAGTGAACCTCCCTTGCCAGTCAAAGCAGCCCAGCACGTGTGCCAAGGGGGAAGGTGTCGTGGTCCGTGCACAGGTTGGAAAAGATCGTCCAGACATGAGGCCAAATGAGGGGAGAATAAAATTTATTAGAGTGGGATACGCTATTAGAAGTAGCCAGTCAGCTCAAGGGAGGGCCAAACCCTTTCCCAGGCTAGTAGCCAATTTTCATAGCTACAAGACAGAGAAAAACACTACTGGAAGGGTGGCATTAGGTGATTGGGGAGGATGCTACAGGGTGGGCAATAGGGTGGCTACTTCTGTTCAGTCACTAAGTCCTGTCCGACTCTGGAACCCCATGAACTGCAGTATACCAGGCTTCCCTGTCCCTCACTGTCTCCTTGAGTTTCCTCAAACTCATGTCTATTGAGTCAGTGAGGCCATCCAACCTTCTCATCCTGTGTCACCCTCTTCTCTTCCTGCCCTCAGTCTTTCCCAACATCATGTTTTTCTGGAATTCCCTTGCTTTCTCTACGATCAAATAGCTATTGGCAATTTGTTAGCTCGATTAGTTGACCCAAAAAAAAAAAAAAGCTGTTTTCAATAGCAGCTCCCATCAAATGAAACTTATCAGCTAAAAATCTTTTGTAAGCAGATAGAGGAAATAATTTAAAGAGCTAGGAAGCCTGGAGTGAATTTACCGTGTGTAATCTGCCAACCATTGGCTCATTAAGCTGAGTCTTCCCCCTCAGGAGGGCGCAGAGAGCCTTTTTTTGTGTGGTACCTGGAGAAAAAACAGCTGATGTGGGGAGCCTGGATCTTTGAAAACTTCTTTAGTGACTGTTCTCTGGAGATGTCACTGTAATGAGATCACTGATTTCAGCAGCAAGATGGGTTGAAGAGTCCTATCCATATGCAAACTGAGCATTTGAAGTTGCTATCTGCAACCCCATGGACTGTAGCCCTCGGGATTCCTCTGTGTATGGGATTTCTGAGGCAAGAATGGAGTAGGTTCCCATTTCTTTCTCCAGAGCATTTGGAGTTTATCTGCTAAGTGGGTGGGGGCAAGGAAGAAGAGTCCCTGCATAATGAAAGGTAAGCTGGTGCCTTTCACTCCATCGTTAAACAGAAACAACAGCTGATATTGACTGAATACTCGGTGTGCCAGTCATTGAATCCTCATAACACTATGAGGTAGGTACTCTTGTGTTCTCCATTATACAGGTGAGTGGAGGGAATTGTAGAGGTTAAAAACTTTGTCCAAGATCTTATAGCTATTAAGCTGTGAAGCTAGGATGCTCTCCTAGGTGGTGTGGCTCCAGACTGTGGGAGTGTTTGATTATGGAGGTAACCCTTGCCTAGAGGTGGATTTGCTATGAAGCTACTGAAGCTTAAGCTTCAAGGACCCGCTTCTGCTCCTCTGAGGTCCTAGGAGGGCCCTAGGGGATGTACTTATGTGGTCATATGTTGTAAAATTTGCAAAAAACTAAGGTATTTTAAGTGCAATTCATAATGATGCTTTTTTCTTACTCTGGCCCTGGATCTAAAGTCCCCCACAGTCACGTGACTTTGGAGGGGTTGTGTGCAGCATTGGGACCTGGCTAAGGGGAAGTTGAATTAGAGATTCGTGTTGATGAGTTTAGTTGATAGTATTGGTGTGGTTCATAGCTGCTCGGCTGACTTACCTATGTCACCTTTTATAAATCAGAGGTGGGGGAAGGTAAGGAAACAAAGTAAAAAGGCCACTAAACTTACAATTATTACCTAGAACGGCAAGCCTCAGGCATGGGGATGTGTTCATTTCTGCCTTCCTGCCATACACAGGTGGACACGGTTCTGAACAAAGGCACCTTAGCTTACCAGGCAGAAGGGCAGGATTCTCTGAGGCAGGCCGTTATGCATGATTGATTATAATAACAAAGGCAAGGGAAAGCAAGTCAAAGAAACCGGTCCACCGTGGAGGAAGGATTGGCTTTTTCCTGCAACAAAGCGTTTCAGGGTTAGGTGTGAGGCAGACGTTTGAACAAGTTCTTTCAGAAGACCCAACTGAGGCAGAGAAACCCAGACAAGAAGCCAACAGTACACAACAACCGTGCCTTCAGTTAACTCACAGCAACAGCGGGAAGAAATATGGGGACTCACAAGGTGTGACATGGACCCAAGGTGTCTCACACACCCACCTGCAAACTTCAAAGATTATATAATATAGATCATTCCTGCAAAAGGAAATTGAAAGTCCGCCAAATCTCACCATGCAAATAAGAAACTTGATAAAGATTTTCCTAAATTTAACCACAGTCCTGAAAATGAAACCAAAATCCTTCCCCATAAATTATCATTAAAAAACTTTTGATCAACTATGCAAAAGAATAGTAATAAATTATTTCCATTCTTTTGCATAGAAAATATTAGTCACAGGAGAATGTGTAATCAAAACCTTGTGAAGAATATTATTAGAGATGGGTTAGGCATTAATTAATGAAAATATATCATTTTTTGAATTTTCTGATATTTGTGGTATTAGTTTTCTAAAAATTGCAACTTGCTTACTCTTTTTTTTTTTTGGAGATTATATCTTTATTTTAATCAATATAGAGAATTAATGCCTTGGCTGTAGTACATCATCTGGATTCAGTTATGCTCTGTTTTCTTTTTAGATGAAATACCTAATTTTCCTGTAGTTCGTTACATATGATATAATTTCTTCCCTTTTTAATTAAATTTGAATATATGTCAGTTATAATTTTTCACATTAAGTACTATTCTTGACTCTAGTCAAGATGTATAACATTATGTTCTATCTCATAATCATGTCAGTGCATGATAGCAGTACAATTTTTCATACTTCTAAAAATCTTTTTTTTTTTTCTTGGTACAAGTCCTTTATTTTTTTAAAATTATTTTAATTGGAGGCTAATTACAATATTGTGGTGG
>SJYX01023477.1:57907-87975 GCA_006410675.1 Oreotragus oreotragus | reverse complement strand
CTTCCAAGGAGTAAGCGTCTTAATTTCATGCCTGCAGTCACCATCTGCAGTGATTTTGGAGCCCCCCAAAATAAAGTCTGACACTGTTTCCACTGTTTCCCATCTATTTGCCATGAAGTGATGGGACCAGATGCCATGATCTTCGTTTTCTGAATGATGAGGTTTAAGCCAACTTTTTCACTCTCCTCTTTCACTTTCATCAAGAGGCTTTTTAGTTCCTCTTCACTTTCTGCCATAAGGGTGGTGGCTCTGTTCCTCTTTATTAAGCTATTGATGCTTATGATGCCAAACTCTTGATAGATTCTAATTTCTCTTGGTTCAGTTAGTAGAGAGAATTAGACTTGTCCAAGAAGCAGATAATATGTATTCTTGTTTATCATATGCTTATATGTATATTTTTCAATGAGTTTAGAATTTTGAGATTTAATGGATATTAGATACCTTATTATTGTTGTCCCATCAGAAATCACTGACACTTCTCCTATTAGTTATGACTAACTTAAAATTCTATTTTGTAGTTACTAAGGATACGTGGGATCAAAGTTCACAAGGACTTTCTATTGAAGTGTCCCTTTGACTATAATGAGCCTGAGAACCAGTACCTTAACTCTGGAGTCCTTGAGGATCCACTCTATATGTTGCACACATGAGGTAAATGAAAGTATCAGGGACAAAATCTTCCCGTGTAATGATACTTTCTGGCAGAAACTCAAGGATTACGAAGACTGTAAATGCTCCTGAGTCTCTCCTAGGAGGAAGCCATTGGGAAGTGCCCACAGTATAGAAATGTGAAGGAGGTCATGCCCTTGCACACATATTTTTTCTCTCATAGCTCTATATTCCATTCCTACCGTTGTGTTTAATATCAGTATGATTAGCACTCTCACATTTCCATTTCAGAGTCCTGTCAGTGGTTGGCCTGAGTCTAATAGCTTTGGGGATAGGAGGTTGTGGCAGCTTTTGGTGGAGACCGGTTTGAAGAAAAACATGTAAGAGTCCTATCATTTCTATGTTTTAAAAAAAGTAGAGCAGGCATTAAACGACAGGCAGCCATTTGCCAAGAATGAAGCAGTCCACTGTCAGATCATATCTGAGGAGTTGTGTTCAGTGCTGGTACTGGTCATTAATAGAGAGAAAAACAGAAACATTTCAAAGGAAAGTGGCCAAGGTGGCAAGTGGACTAAAAGGCATGTCTTATGAGGAAAGGTTGAGGGAAAAGGAGATATTTAGCCTGGATAAGAGAAGATTAAAGAGAATATTGCAACTGTCTATAGATATTGGAAGGATGTCAGCAATTAATCTGAAGATCAATAAAAGAAAGCTATAGAGAATCAGCTTTTTGCTTGATGGAAAGAGAAACTTCAAATAGCTGCAAGTAGTGAATTTGCTCTCACTTGAGGTATTTTAGAAGATACATGGTCATCACTTTGGGAATGGGAGGTGGTGAGTAGTGTGGAGATGATTTAAGCATCTCTAGCTTTAGGATTCTGAAGAAGGCAATGGCACCCCACTCCAGTACTCTTGCCTGGAAAATCCCATGGACGGAGGAGCCTGGTAGGCTGCAGTCCATGGGGTTGCGAAGAGTCGGACACAACTGAGCGACTTCACTTTGACTTTTTACTCTCATGCATTGGAGAAGGAAATGGCAACCCACTCCAGTGTTCTTGCCTGGAGAATCCCAGGGATGGAACCTGGTGAGCTGCCATCTATGGGGTCTCACAGAGTCGGACACGACTGAAGCGACTTAACAGCAGTAGCAGCATCTGCATATCTGAGGTTATTGATATTTCTCCCAGCAATCTTGATTCCAGCTTGCGCTTCTTCCAGCCCAGCGTTTCTCATGATGTACTCTGCATAGAAGTTAAATAAGCAGGGTGACAATACATAGCCTTGACGTACTCCTTTTCCTATTTGGAACCAGTCTGTTGTTCCATGTGCAGTTCTAACTGTTGCTTCCTGACCTGCATACAGATTTCTCAAGAGGCAGGTTAGGTGGTCTGGTATTCCCATCTCTTTCAGAATTTTCCACAGTTTATTGTGATCCACACAGTCAAAGGCTTTGGCATAGTCAATAAAGCAGCAATAGATGTTTTTCTGGAACTCTCTTGCTTTTTCGATGATCCAGTGGATGTTGGCAATTTGATCTCTGGTTCCTCTGCCTTTTCTAAAACCAGCTTGAACATCAGGAAGTTCATGGTTCACGTATTGCTGAAGCCTGGCTTGGAGAATTTTGAGCATTACTTTACTAGTGTGTGAGATGAGTGCAATTGTGCGGTAGTTTGAGCATTCTTTGCCTTTCTTTGGGATTGAAATGAAAACTGACGTTTTCCAGTCCTGTGGCCACTGCTGAGTTTTCCAAATTTGCTGGCATATTGAGTGCAGCACTTTCACGGCATCATCTTTTAGGATTTGAAATAACTCAACTGGAATTCCATCACCTCCACTAGCTTTGTTCGTAGTGATGCTTCCTAAGGCCCACTTGACTTCACATTCCAGGATGTCTGGCTCTAGGTGAGTGATCATACCATCGTGATTATCTGGGTCGTGAAGATCTTTTCTGTACACTTCTCCTGTGTATTCTTGCCACCTCTTCTTAATATCTTCTGCTTCTGTTAGGGCCATACCATTTCTGTCCTTTATCAAGCCCACCTTTGCATGAAATGTTCCCTTGGTATCTCTAATTTTCTTGAAAAGATCTCTTGTCTTTCCCATTCTGTTGTTTTCCTCTATTTCTTTGTATTGAATGCTGAGTAAGGCTTTCTTATCCCTTCTTGCTATTCTTTAGAACTCTGCATTCAAATGGGAATATCTTTCCCTTTCTCCTTTGCTTTTCACTTCTCTTCTTTTCACAGCTGTTTGTAAGGCCTCCTCAGACAGCCATTTTGATTTTTGCATTTCTTTTCCATGGGGATGGTCTTGATCCCTGTCTCCTGTACAATGTCATGAACTTCCATCCATAGTTCATCGGGCACTCTGTCTATCAGATCTAGTCCCTTAAATCTATTTCTCACTTCCACTGTATAATCATAAGGGATTTGATTTAGGTCATACCTGAATGGTCTAGTGGTTTCCCCTACTTTCTTCAATTTAAGTCTGATTTTGGCAATAAGGAGTTCATGATGTAAGCCACAGTCAGCTCCCGGTCTTGTTTTTGGTGACTGTATAGAGCTTCTCCATCTTTGGCTGCAAAGAATATAATCAATCTGATTTTGGTGTTGACCATCTGGTGAAGTCCATGTGTAGCGTCTTCTCTTGTGTTGTGGAAGAGGGTGTTTGCTATGACCAGTGTGTTCTCTTGGCAAAACTCTGTTAGCCTTTGCCCTGCTTCATTCTGTACTCCAAGGCCAGATTTGCTTGTTACCCCAGGTGTTTCTTGACTTCCTACTTTTGCATTCCAGTCCCCTATAATAAAAAAGACATCTTTTGGGGGTGTTAGTTCTAAAAGGTCTTGTTAGTTCTAAAAACCCATTATATATTCACATAAATGACATAATTTTAATGAAAATAAATATATTTTTCAAAGCAAAACTAAAATTCAGTGAGGAGTGGCATTGCTTCATGTTTACATATCTCCTGGATGTCTGGCTTGATAGAAGCCAGCTGGATTCTCATATCTGGACATAATCTGTTGAGATGTCACACATCGTGTGGCATCTGGAAAACTTCATTGTGTACCTGTGAAAGAGTGAGAGTAAGAAAGGCAAATAATAACATTATTACAAAAATCAGGCTTCCTTGAGGGCTCAGATGGTAAAGAATCTGCCTGCAGTGCAGGAGAGACCTGGGTTCGATCCCTGGATTGGGAAGGTCCCCTGGAGAAGGAATGGCAACCCACTCCAGTATTCTTGCCTCGGAAATCCCATGGACAGTGGAGCTTGGTGGGTTACAGTCTATGGGGTCACAGAGAGTCAGTAGCGACTGAGCAAATAACACTTTGACTTCACTTTTACTATCACTTCATTATGAAAATAGTTCTAACCTCATGAACCCCCTCAAAAGGTCACAGGTACCTGCAGGGGTCCCCAGATTACAGTTTGAGAGCCTTTCCCTTATCATTGTTGTGTCGCTCAGTCGAGTCAAGTCCAACTCTTTGTGACCCCATAGACTGCCGCACACCACTCTTCCCTGTCCTTCACCATCTCCCTGAGTTTGCTCAAACTCATGTCCTTTGAATCAGTGATGCCATCCAACCATCTNCCAGATTACAGTTTGAGAGCCTTTCCCTTATCATTGTTGTGTCGCTCAGTCGAGTCAAGTCCAACTCTTTGTGACCCCATAGACTGCAGCACACCACTCTTCCCTGTCCTTCACCATCTCCCTGAGTTTGCTCAAACTCATGTCCTTTGAATCAGTGATGCCATCCAACCATCTCAACCTCTATCGTTCTCTTCTCCTACCTTCACTCTTTCCCAGCCTCAGGGTCTTCTCCAGTGAGTCTGGCTTATCATATTCCAGCCTCATCGGGTCATTGTGCTGGGGCAAGTCATTTCCGGTTTTTGGCCTGAATTTCCTCTTTTTTAAAATGGAGGGAATATCAGTAATTATCTCCCTGGGTTGCTGTGACGATCCGATCACAATTCATGTGATATATTTAGAGCCAGGCCTGTACAGAGAAAACTTGAGAGTCACTAATAAGATTTTTATTTTATTTAGTTTTAGAAATATTTATTCGTTTGGCTGTGCTGGGTCTTAGTTGCATCATGTGGGATCTTTGGTTGTAGAGTGAGGGGTCTTCAGATTCAGCATGAGAACTCTAAGTTGCAGCATATGGGACCTAGTCCCCTGACCCGGGGGTTGAACCCTGGCCCGTTGCATCGGGAGTACAGTCTCTCAGCCTCTGGACCACAAGGGAAGTCCCAGTATGGTTTTTAAATACAGAAGTTGATTACAACTATTTTTGATCTGTGATATTCATATATAGGATTTAAGTTTATGTCACTTCCTCAGTCAGGAATGCACCTCCTACTTAAAATCTTGTTATGAAAAAATAAGACACTGGGTGAAAAATATTAAACACACATACACATTTGTTTTCTTTTTTTGAAAAAAATTTCTTTTACTGTATTTTAAGTTCCATTACCTATATTTTCACATCGATAATCTCTTTGTGTTCAGAACTGAGAAAACCATGTCTTCCCACTTCCCAACATGAAGCATACTTGTATATGACAGTTCCCCAAGCATAGATCTCATTTGCTATTTGCTCTCATCATTGAACTGAATTCCTAAGAAGTCCAAGAAGAAAATTGCCTTCAACCACTGTAATAATTTCCAAGGGACCATTGGACCTTCAATGCTGCTTTCATTTATATCCATTTTGCATGTTGATCTAGTTGTCATAAAAGTAGTGTAAATTAAAACTTCCAGTCAAGAACATGGAATGCTGACTTTTTTCTGTGTTCAAATTGCAATGATTCTCTCTTAATTCAGGATGTATGGCCTTCCTTTTCTGTTGTTGTATTTCCCCTATTCGGGTTAAAATAAAAAAGCTTCCAGTCACTTCAGCAACAGATGTACTATGCATTGCAATGTTGAGCAGTCCTGTAATAACTCTCTTAAATGTAAAAGAACTTCAAAGGACAGAAGTACTATGCTAATCCAAGAAGCATTAACAGTCTCCTCACCCATCCTGAAAAGGGAAGCCTTTATGCAACTAATTAGTTTACCATAGTAAATAATCCACTGACATTTAAAAGAAGCATTCCTATTGGAGCCTGGAGTCAATATTATGTTGCATGTTAAACTATAAATAGGGTGAATAATGGTGCCAGGCCCAGTTTTAAAATGCTATGGAAAATAAGTGAGCTCCATCTGGGTAGAATGGGTGTTACCAGCCTTCTATACACAAGTGTCCGGTTGCCTGGCTCAGGTTCCCTATAGCTGCCGTGGAAACTTGATGATTCATCTCACTTTCCAGCATGACTCTACCAGGTAGCTAAAAAAGTGAGTGAATGTTTCTCTTGGGGAAAAATGTAGGCGGTGAAAGGAAACAAAATTTGTAACTGACTCAGGTAGATTCTATGTCATTTTGAGTGAGTGGAAAAAACAGGGCTTTCTATATAAGAGAATTTTGCAGCCACTTGGAACTTAAATGATTTGAAGAGTTTTGATAAAATCATATCAGGCTCTAGATCACTATATTACGGACGATCTTGGCCTTGGAGGTCTGTGCACTTAATGATGTTCTTCCAAACTGCACATCACGTGTGGCAAGCCTGAAGCCCAGAATAGAAAAGTGAATGATGACACAGAATCTCTATGTGGAGAAAACATCTCAAGCCACGGATTGGGGTAAGGCAGAAACCAGGGGCTCAATTTAAGGCCTCATTAAAGAGGGAGTGAGGAGAGGGATAGAAAAAGAGAACCAGTATTTTTAGGGCTCACCTAGGCGGAGCCAAAGAAGCAGCTGCCTTTCCAGAATATATGAGGGGCCCAGAGCTGCTCACTTGCCTCATTCCTGAAATTCCAAACGTAAGAGCCACATATTCAAATTAAGTTTTTCTGTGGATGGACCCCATTCCTGTGTGTGACACCTATTCTTCCATTCAGCTCATTGATTCAACATCTCCATTAACAATTTTTTAAGTTTATTTATTTTTATTGAAGGATAATTGCTTTACAATATTGTGTTGGTTTCTGCCATACATCCATTTGAATCAGCCATAGGTGTACACATTCCTCTCCCTCTTGAATTCCCTCCCACCCCATCCGACCCCTCTAGGTTATCACAGAGCCCCTGTTTGAGCTCCCTGAGTTATATGGCAAATTCCCACTGGTTATCTATTTTACATATGGTAATATATGTTTCCATGCTGCTCTGCTTGTCCCACCTTCTCCTTCCTCCCCACCACCCCTGTATCCCCAAGTCTGTGCTCTGTTTCTGCATCTCCATTCTTATCCTGCAGATAGGTTCATCAATACCATCTTTCTAGATTCCATATATATGCGTTAGTATATGATAATTGTTTTTCTAATTTCACTGTATAAATAGGCTCTCGGTTCATCCAGCTCATTAGAACTGACTCAAATACGTTCCTTTTTATGGCTGAGTAGTATTCCATGGACATGAGTTTGACCAAATTCCAGGAGATGGTGAAGGACAGGGGAACCCGGCATGCTGCATGCAGTCCATGGGGTTGCAAAGAGTGGGACATGACTTAGCAACTGAGCAACAGGATGCTCCTGGGCCGAGGCCACACCCAGTTCTGTTGCTTCCCTCACGTGAGGCCTCCTGGTGTGTGAGAAGGCTGGGCGTGGTCAGCTTCAGGGCCTGGTGGCAGGATGCGCCTGGTCATCCCCGCACTGGGCAGAGTGCATCTGTGGCACAGTGTGGTTACCTCCTTGTGTTAGGAGCCTTTGGGGACAGGGATGGAGCTCACACACCCAGAGAACCCTCTCAGAGGATCAGGCTTTAATTCTCTGAAGGTATTTTGGGACGTAGTACCTCTCTGAAGTTCATGGTGGTGGCTATTTAAATAGTTCCATTTCTCTTTTCATTCCTGTGGTCTAATTACATCTGCTTGGGAAAGGATTCTGGGTGACTTGGGTGGGGTGCTTCTCAAGTGATGCTAATGGTAAGGAACCCATCTGTCAATGCAGGAGACACAAGAGACCTGGGTTTGATCCCTGGGTTGGAAAGATCCCCTGGAGGAGGGCATGGCAACCCACTCCAGTGTTCTTGCCTGGAGAANGATTCTGGGTGACTTGGGTGGGGTGCTTCTCAAGTGATGCTAATGGTAAGGAACCCATCTGTCAATGCAGGAGACACAAGAGACCTGGGTTTGATCCCTGGGTTGGAAAGATCCCCTGGAGGAGGGCATGGCAACCCACTCCAGTGTTCTTGCCTGGAGAATCCCATGCACAGAGGAGCCTCGTGGGCTACAGTCCAAGAGGTCGCAAAGAGACGGACATGACTGAAGTGATTTAGCACGCATGCACAGGAGAGAGTTCTGATGGCCAGGATGGGCTGAGATACAGACTTCCCCCAGGGTTACTCTGCACGTGCTAGTTTTGATGAATGCTGTGCTCTACCAAGGCCAGTGGCCTTGATGATTGAGGCTGGGGAGGCCTCTTAGCATCTCACTCTGGGATTACCCTGGTCCACCAGCCGTTTTGCTCATCACGGGTGTGCATCCACTCCAGGCCCTCTCCCGGCCACTCCAGTCAGGAAGGAGGTGAGGACGGGGGCGCCATTCTCCCGGGAACCCCGACCCAGTAACCCTTCCCTTAGGGATAGATGAGGAAGCATAGCCCCTCTTGCTCCAGAGGGTTCCCAGCTCAGAATGAAGCCCAGATCTCTCGCTATGGTCTCCAGAGTCCCGTGCACTGCGGCCTCTGCGAATCTCCCCTCCTTCATTTCGGTTGCTTACTCCAGGGCTGCCCAGCTGGCTCCTTTGTCAGCCGTGAATCCTGATGGATATAGGCCTCATCCCACCTTGAGGCATTTTTGTTTGCTGTTCCTTCTGCCTTGGGTCATTGGCAGGCCTTACTGATTCAAGGGCTTCATGCAACCATCTGCTCCGAGGTCTTATCAGAGGCCACCTTACCTGACAGACTACCTCCCATCTTCCTGCCTTGCCTCTCACATGGTGCCCCTTCCTGACTTTATTTCCTCTCCTGGCTCTTCTTACTGTCTGACATGTGTTTTTGTTGTTTGGTTTTTGGCTGTGCTGGATCTTAGTTGTGGCATGCAGGCTCCTAGCATGTGGGATCTAGTTCCCTGGCCAGGGATGAGTCTGGGTCCCATGCCGTGGGAGCTCAGAGTCTCAGCCAGTGGACCACAGGGAAACCCCTGTGTTGTGCATTTGATATAGTAGCTAAGTGTCTCTCTCCCCTGATCACCCAAACACAAACTCCTTGAAAACAGTTACTTGGTATTCCCAGAGTCTAGAAGAGTATGTGGCACACTAGAAGGACTGTCAAATAACTCTGGAATGCTTGTTGAATGGGCGAGGGCAGTTTTCTCAAAAAAGAACTGTTGCGTCACTGTCTCATTGCCTGACCCTGCTCACAGCTCACCACAGTGAAGCCACACCCTTGGCTGGATGGCGACTTCTCACATGTAGGCAGCTCTTTTCGGCCCCGTTTGCCTTTTTGAAGCAGTTTGCACCATGAAAAGAGAATTATGGACTTTGGAACCAGAGAGGTCTGGCACTGATTCCGTTTCACCACTTGGTAGCTGTGTAACCCTGGGCAGGTCCTTTCACTTCTCTGGGCCACAGTTTCCATCATAGTTAAGCTAGGATACTAATACCTCATTTGTGGGGTTGTTCCAGGAGCATTAAGTGAGAGAACATATGTGGGATCCCTGGTCCTGGCTGAGGACTCACCAGCGCTCCGTACATGTTGCCTCCATTGCTCTCTTCCTGTCCCTGTCACGCTCTGTGACTCCACTCTCTTCCTCATCCGCTCATCTCCAGTCAAATCTTTGTGTCCCTTGCACACTTATCTTCATCCTTCTCTCCACTCCTAGAACTGCTGTTGCTCCTCAAGGCTGTCGGTGGCCTTGTTCTCTTTTTCTGCTACTGTGTGGCCCCTGGATTATCTGATCCCAGCTGCCACCTGTATATTGACTTTATCCATTTATTTGGCTGTGCCAGGTCTCAGTTTTGGCACTCAGGATCTTCATATGCATCTGAGAGTTGTGTCATGTGGGATCTAGTTCCCTGACCAGGGTTTGAACCCAGGCCCCCAACACTTGGAGTGTAGAGTCTTAGCCACTGGACCACCAGGGAAGTCCCTATCGATGATTTAAAACCCTCAGGCCCCTCCCAGTCCTCCTTCCTGGGCTCCAAACTCCTGTTTCCTGCTGCCTTCTGACCCCTCCACTCAGATGGCCAGCTGGTATCTCCAGCTCAACATATTTTAGCTCAGCTAATGAAGTTCTCTACTCCCCCAACAGCTCCTCCTCTGCCTTATAGAATAGTATTTTCCTCTAAGCTGCTCATTGGAAATTTGAGTCACTTTTCTCTCTTCTGTGTTCCATATCATTAAGACTAATAATTCCTTTTTTCTTTTTTGCTTATGTTTGTTGAAGTCCAGTTGATTTACAATGTTGTGTTAGTTTCTGATATACAGCAAAGTGATTCAGTTATACATAGATAGGCATTTTTTTTCCATATTCTTCTCCATTCTGGTTTATTACAAGATACTGAGTATATTTCCCTGTGCTATACAGTAAGCCCTTATTTCTCTTTTATATATAGTAGCATGGACCTACTAATCCCCAATTCCTAATTTTATCCCTCCCCCCAACTTGTTTCCTCTTTGTTAACCATAAGTTTGTTTTTGTGAGCCTGTTTTGGAAATAAGTTCATTTCTTTCATTTATTATTTAGATTCCACACATAAGCAATATTATATATTTTCTTTTCTCTGTCTGACTTACTTCACTTAGTATAATAATCTCTAGGTCCATCCATGGGACTGCAAATGGCATTATTTCATTCTTTTTTATGGCTGAGTAGTATTCCATTGTATGAAAAACAGATATGTATACCACATCATCCTTATCCATTTATCTGTCGATGGACATTTAGGTTGCTTCCATGTCTTGGCTATTAAGAGTAGTGCTGTTGTGAACTCTGGGGTACACATATATCTTCAAATTAAAGTTTTCTCCAGATATATGCCCAGGAGTAGGGTTGTTGGATCAGTAATTTCTAATTTCTAAATACCCCTTAAACATTTTTACTCTCCCTGCTGCTCCCTTAATTCCAACTCTAATCATTTCTTACCTGCTTTTGTTTTCACCTGGCCTCCCTCTTGAGAGTACTCTTTTCTGAACTATCCTCCAGTGTGAACTTTCTAAAATGGGAATGCAATCATGTTACATTCAGTTTAAAGCAAAATCCTTGGACCATTACCTGTTATCTTCAGGTCAAAGTGCAAAACTCTTCAGCACAATAGATGAATCTTCATGAATCAGCCATTCTCAGCTACACTTGCAGTTGTCCCAACCCACTATGTTACGACAAGCCTGCCTGCCTTTGCCCAACTCTTCCCTTTGCCTGGAACACTCTCATCTTCCCCTCGTCAGTTGGACAAATTCCAATTAGCCTTGTAGTATCAGATATGATAGTTACCTCCTCTTTGAAGCTTTATTGACCTTAGTCCTTCCCCTACCTGAGAATACCCTTCTTGTAAGACTTATCCAGTCTTCCACTATAACTCACTGATTTTTCTCATGCCTTCTTATACTCAGGAATGTTGCTGAGGTTTTCACCTCTGATTATCCAGCATTTAGCAGACTGCCTGACCCTCAATAAATAACGGTTGACTCTGCTCAATCTACCTGCAATGCAGGAGACCTGAGTTTGATCCTTGGGAAGATCCCCTGGAAGAGAGCATGGCAACCCACTCCAGTATTCTTGCCTGGAGAATTCTGTGGACAGAGGACTCTGCCTGGCAGACCTGCAGTTCCTGGGGCTGCAGAGAGTCAGACGCAACTGAAGTGACTGAGCACACACGCAGTCTTATGGCAGCCTGGATGGGAGGGGAGTCTGGAGGAGAACGGATGCTTGTATATATATGGTTGAGTCCCTTTGCTGTCCACCTGAATCTATCAGAGCATTGTTAATTGGCTATATGCTAATACAAAATAAAAAGTTAAAAAATAAAGGTTGGGTTAGTGCAATACACTGGCCCATCCTTTATCTAAATATCTATCCACCTATCTAACTAAACTTATTTAGTTTTAAAATTGAAATATAGCCATTCTACAATTTTATGTTAGTTTCAGGTATGCTACATAAAGGTTTGACATTTGCACACACTCACTTATTCTTTAGGGCACTGAAGTGGCTGATAAATTTGACTCTCCCTTTTTCTACCCCTGTCTCCCTACTATCTATTTCATGTGAATTGACTCTTGACTTGCTTTGTGAAATGAAGTGAAAGTCACTCAGTTGTGTCTGACTCTTTGCGACCCCATGGACTGTAGCTCACCAGGCTCCTCTGTCCATGAGATTCTCCAGGCAAGAATACTGAAGTGGGTTGCCGTTCCCTTCTCCAGGGGATCTTCCCATCTCAGGGTTCAAACCTGGATCTCCTACATTGCAGGAGGATTCTTTACCATCTGAGCCAGCAGGTAGCTTCAGTTATTACTTTCTTAAGAACTAGCTCAGTTTTTCTCATGAATCACACTGGAGGGGTGTACATTGGACTAGTTCATCTGTAAGTTCCTCCTGGATTCTGGTGTTAAAACCATACAGCAGGAGCAGAAACTGGGAGCCCCAGAGTCTTGCCCCAACTCTGCCACCAGGCAGCTTGCACAAGTCACATAGCCTTGAGCTTCAATCTTCTGTAAAATGAAGAATATTTTTCTACATGTTTGTGAAGATTCACCAAGTACCGAAAACCTCAAATGCAAGGCAGTTTCTTTGGGGTTGTTACACTGCATATTTCTGCATTTTATACCATCTTAAAATAAAGACGGACACTTGTCGCATGGCTGCCTGGTCTTGCTATTTTGAATCCGGAGAGGCTGTATCAAAAATTGTGAGTGAAGTCGTGAGAAAATAATGCAGTGTCCTGAAATAACCCAGAGCGTTCAGAACATTCCAGAAGACTCTCTGAGAGGAGTGGTCTAAGAATCCCTCTTTTGAAACCTGGACAAGCTGAGATGGAATTTTCTGGGGTGGAGGCGTAAAGACTGGGCTGCACTGGGTCTTCATGAACTCTGTGCTGGAACATTCTGCTAATGTCTTCTTCTGAGACCATTGACAGCCACAGATGAGGATGTCTCTCCTGAGATTTAGAAATCTTGGAAGCCCCCAAAGTATGCTCCAAACATAGGCTTCTAGCTGGCTCAGTGGTAAAGAATCCACCTGCCAATGCAGGAGACACAAGAGATGTGGGTTCGCTCCCTGTATTAGGAAGATCCCCTGGAGGAGAGCATGGCAACCTACTCCATGCCATGGACATGAGAAGTCCCATGGACCGAGGAACCTAGTGGGCTATAGTCTATGGGGTCACAGTGTCAGATATGACTAAAGCACATAGAGCAGGCCCCAGAATCTGTCTGGTGTAACAGCTACAGGAATGAATGGGGTGGGGCAGGAGACCAGAGCAGGGATGGAGCCTGTATGGGGATAAACCAGTCAGTTGGAAAAGACTTTGTGAGCAACAGCCATGTGTCAGGCCTTCTGTCGAGTTTTGGAGAAGCAAAGATGACTAAGAAAAGCTTGTGCTTGCAGTGGAAGAGGTACAGAAAGGGGTTTAGCATCAGCATGGTCTGTAGAAGAGGAATGCCCCCAAGGAGGTGTGGTCCTGTCCTTAGTGACTAAACACCACTGCAGGTATCAGGGACAGAGGCTGCCTGGGTTTGGGTGTGCGAGGAAGCTTGGCCCGGTCCCCACTCCACTCGGTGAGTGTTAGTTGTTCAGTTGTGTCCAACTCTTTGCAACACCATGGACTGTAGCGCACCAGGCTCCTCTGTCCATGGAATTCTCCAGGCAAGAATACTGGAGTGGTAGCCATTTCCTTCTCCAGAAGATCTTCCCGACCCAGGGATCAAACCTGGGTCTCCTGCATTGCAAGCAGATTCTTTACCATCTGAGCCACCAGGGAAGCCTCTACTCCATGCAGCCCCTTCCCAATAGCTGCATGAGTGACAGGGCTTCTTCTCTCGTGTTTCTACACTGTGGTGGCCTGACTGCTTCCCAGAGGCTCCGAAGCAGAACCATGGGTGGTTTGTAAGCCACCCAAGAAAATGGTGCTCACACATGTGGCTCTCTTTGATGCCAAAGCCTCTCTCACTTTGAATAACTTCCCCAGAAGTTTAAAATCAGATACTTTAAGGGTCTTCCATCCTACCATCCTGCCCAATGCCATACATAAGTTCCCTGATAGATACCAACTCTCTCTCTACTTGTACATTCTCATTCATAGGAACTCACTGCTCCTCAGGCCACTGTTCCTTTGTGAATGTTGTGAGGAAATAATGCAGAGTCCTTAGATAACCCAGAGCACTCAGAACATTCCAGAAGACCCTCTCAGAGGAGTGGTCTAAGAATTCCTCTGTTGAAACCTATTTATTGGGGCTGAGTTAGTGAATGGAAATTTGCAGCTCTGTAACTTCTATTTCTACCCCTCGGAGTTAGTTGGGATTTCTCTGTTCTGAACCTGTCTCCCCATCATTTCATACCAAGTCCCCTCATGCTATGGGCTCTTGACCCACCAACTTTCTTTGAGACAATCAGAAACATTCGGATTCAGGTGGCAAACCTGTCTGCTGCCACAGGTCCTTTCTTCCAACCCATGCGGCTAATTTTGACTCTTCCTTCTCTTTCAGCTCAGTCATTTTCTTAGGAAAGCCTTCCCTAGCCCCTCTGACTTGGTCAAATCTCCTAGTTACGGACTTACAGAATATTGTTATCTTAGATGAGGTTCTCTAAAAGCAGAGCCTGAGGCAGGGATGTGTGGGGACTTGTGATTTATTGAGGGAAGGAAGGAAGCAAGACAGAGATGGAAAAGTTGTTGCACAGGAAGGTGGCGTTGTGTTCTGGCTTCAGCCTGATCTAGGTCAGCCTGACCTAGAGAGGAGCTCTGAAGGGCGGACTGAACTGCAGAGTCTGTCCTGTCTTTAGGAAGATGTGGAAGGGGCCTCCTGTATTCCCTACTCCTGTACGACAATGACTGGTTGTAGGCTTCAGGGTCGGGGAAGGCAATGGCACCCCACCCCAGTACTCTTGCCTGGAAAATCCAATGGACGGAGTAGCCTGGTGGGCTGCAGTCCATGGGGTCGCTAAGAGTTGGACAGACTGAGCGACTTCACTTTCACTTTTCTCTTTCATGCATTGGAGAAGGAAATGGCAACCCACTCCAGTATTCTTGCCTGGAGAATCCCAGGGATGGGGGAGCCTGGTGGGCTGCCGTCTATGGGGTCACACAGAGTCGGACACGACTGAAGTGACTTAGCAGCAGCAGCAGCAGGCTTCAGGGTGGGTGAACGTCCACGCATTTCCTTCCAGAGATATCGATAGACAGTACTCTTGAGAAGGTTGCATGATGAGGCTCTAGGTGAAGATTTTAGGGATGGGCTCACCTAGCCCAACAAGTAAAGGCATCCCAGAGGTCTTGGTGGGGTGCCAATCCTCTTCTTCATAGAACTTGCCCAAGTGAAACTTATGCATGTGATTGTGTGATCACAATCTGTCTCCTCCATTGGAGCATAATCTCTTTTTAGGAAGGACCTGCATCTTTGTTTGCTCATAAGGTTTTGGTGTGCCAAGGACAGGGCTTGTAGATGGTTATTATTCAGCAGGTACTAGTTGAGTAAATAAATTGATCAATGAAGGAATCGATGACGCCTACTTCCTCTTTTAGATTATAACTGTCTCTTTCACTTCCTTTTCCATTTATCAACCTTTGGACGCTTTCCATTCTGTCCTACGAAATCTCTTCCTTTCTGGCTTCCTTGAATTCCATTGTCCATCCTAAGAATCCTACATCCTGGTGGTTAACAAGCCAGGGTTTATAGAGACATTCCTCAAGTGCTTATTCTCAAGAGTGGGGACCAGCCTGCGTTTGTAACAATGTGTAATTGTCAAGAGCCTCAAGGGAAGAAAAAAACAGAAGATGGAATTTAGAGCAAGGTTCCCTTAGTGTTGCTTTCTGGGTATCAGGGGAAACACTGGTGACATAAGTCTGTTTTTAAATTCTCTTAGAAAGTTCCATAGCCAACTTCCCATTGACTTTTTGCTATATCTCAGTACCTTGTACTACTTAGATGAACGAAGATTTTTAAAAATTCTTGTTTATTTAATTAATCGAATCCCACTTGTTGCCATGTAGATTGTTGAGGGCTCAGAGCCCAGAAGCGATGTGAGGAGAGAAGGCTAACACTGGTGCAGAGAAAGTGTTTGGAGCCTAAGAGCTTTTAAAAAGTTGAAGGCACTGAGGTCTGGGCAGAAGGTCTTTATCAAACGATAGGAAGTTCAAAGGCACAAGGAGCCTGGCTTAAATCTAGGGCTGACTCTCTCTATTGGACGAGGAAGTAGAGTTCAAATGAGAGCTCTGGCTTTGCGGAAGGGGATCGTCCTTCTTGATCCAGGAAGGGGACCTTCCTGATTCAGGAATCAAACGCAGGTCTCCTGCATTGCAGGCAGATTCTTTACTGTCTGAGCCACCAGATAAGCCAAAATTATTGGCTGGGATCTACTAACTTTGAAACCGTGTTCTAGGCCCTTTGAATATAGCAGTGGATGACATGATAAAGTTCCCCCTTAAAGAGCATGCCAGGGTGTATCTGTGTGTGTGTGTGTGTGTGTGTGTGTGTGTGCACGCACACATTTGTGCACATATCCAACCCTGATATTTGCAGCTCTCTAAATCTGCACCTGAAACATGCGTTCTCATCTGGATTTCTGCAACCTTACCTTCCATATGTCAGAACGGCATGATATTTGGGACAAACACGAGTCCAGGCATGAGAAGAGCTGGTATCCATCCTGTGCTCTGTATGGCCCAGCTGGGTTACCTTGGGAACTATACTTCACCTCTCTGAGCCCCAGCTTCCTCTTTTATGAAACAGAAGGGTTGGAACAATGGCCTACAGCTGTAGAATTCTATGGATACATTTACTGTGGATCTGACTATGTGCGGATCTTCCCCATAGCTCAGATGGTAAAGAATCTGACTGCAATGCGGGAGACCTGGGTTTGATCCCTGGGTCAGGAAGATCCTCTGAAGAAGGGAATGGCAATCCACTTCAGTATTCTCACCTGGAGAATCCCCATAGCAAATTCGTGTCAGAGTCAGGATCCATTAGACTGGACTCCACATTCAGTGCTGTTTGCCATCAGCACAGCTGACCCTGCTCCATCTTGTGGCCCTCGGCCCATCTTTAAATCTGTTTCTCACCCCACCCCTGTGCCTGCAGTCATCAGGGACTGCAAGGTGGGTGGCACTGGAGGGAGCCAGAAGGTAGAAGTGGAGGGAAATCCCATCAGGATCGGCTACAAGACTGTTAGAGCCATCCTGTTTTTAATGCCTGTCCTTGAAGCTTATTCTATGCTGGTACCAGAGAGTCAGGGCGTCAAGGGGGAAGGAGAGCCCAGGCTGGAACTCTGAGCAAGTGGAAACAGGATTTCATGTAAACGAACCTGACACTCAGTGATAGGCACAATAGTTTGAACTGCGGTGCTGCTAAAGACTCTTGAGAGTCCCTTGGACTGCAAGGAGGTCAAACCAGTCAATCCCAAAGGAAATCAACCCTGAATATTCACTGGAAGGGCTGATGCACGCACACATTTGTGCACATATCCAACCCTGATATTTGCAGCTCTCTAAATCTGCACCTGAAACATGCGTTCTCATCTGGATTTCTGCAACCTTACCTTCCATATGTCAGAACGGCATGATATTTGGGACAAACACGAGTCCAGGCATGAGAAGAGCTGGTATCCATCCTGTGCTCTGTATGGCCCAGCTGGGTTACCTTGGGAACTATACTTCACCTCTCTGAGCCCCAGCTTCCTCTTTTATGAAACAGAAGGGTTGGAACAATGGCCTACAGCTGTAGAATTCTATGGATACATTTACTGTGGATCTGACTATGTGCGGATCTTCCCCATAGCTCAGATGGTAAAGAATCTGACTGCAATGCGGGAGACCTGGGTTTGATCCCTGGGTCAGGAAGATCCTCTGAAGAAGGGAATGGCAATCCACTTCAGTATTCTCACCTGGAGAATCCCCATAGCAAATTCGTGTCAGAGTCAGGATCCATTAGACTGGACTCCACATTCAGTGCTGTTTGCCATCAGCACAGCTGACCCTGCTCCATCTTGTGGCCCTCGGCCCATCTTTAAATCTGTTTCTCACCCCACCCCTGTGCCTGCAGTCATCAGGGACTGCAAGGTGGGTGGCACTGGAGGGAGCCAGAAGGTAGAAGTGGAGGGAAATCCCATCAGGATCGGCTACAAGACTGTTAGAGCCATCCTGTTTTTAATGCCTGTCCTTGAAGCTTATTCTATGCTGGTACCAGAGAGTCAGGGCATCAAGGGGGAAGGAGAGCCCAGGCTGGAACTCTGAGCAAGTGGAAACAGGATTTCATGTAAACGAACCTGACACTCAGTGATAGGCACAATAGTTTGAACTGCGGTGCTGCTAAAGACTCTTGAGAGTCCCTTGGACTGCAAGGAGGTCAAACCAGTCAATCCCAAAGGAAATCAACCCTGAATATTCACTGGAAGGGCTGAAGCTGAGGCTCCAGTACTTTGGCCACCTGATGTGAAGAACTGACTCATTGGAAAAGACCTTGATGCTGGGCAAGATTGAGGGCAAAAGGAGAAGAGGCAACAGAGGATGAGACAGTCGGATGGCATCACCGACTCAATGGACATGAGTTTTGAGTGAACTCCAGGAGAGAGTGAAAGACAGGGAAGCTGACGTGGTGCTGCAGTCCACGGCGTCGCAAAGAGTCAGACACAACTTAGTGACTGAACAACAACACCACAGCAATGAAGAACAAATAGTCAGTTGTTACATAAGTATGATTAGGATTGGGTTTTAAAGTTCAGGCTAAGCACTGGTCTTTTTAGAAAAAGACTTGGCCACAGTAGGCAATTTTTTACATTCAGCTTCCTCTCTTAAGTCACTCTCATGCTAGCTCTCACCTTTCACGACTCACATGCTCCACTGCATTAACAATATTCCCCTCTGCAAACAACACAAAAACAAAACGACAGTTTCTACTACAAATAACCCTCCTGCCAGCAGTACTTGCACTCTCCAGCGTACTGCTGCCACTCACACCAGTTCCGTCGGTACCAGAGCAGGACTGCAGGTTAGGCAGACCAAGAGCCTTCCAAGCCCTAAGCAAGTGTCGTTTCCTTCATTCCTGAGAAGGACTGCAAGATACATCTTACCTCAGCTGAACCCCCACAGAATTTTAGTTCACAGCTAAGTACCCTAATCAACTGGCTTCAATCTACTTCTCCCGCCACAAGAAAAAAAAAGGCTGGAGAAGCCCTGGCAGAATTGAAGCTGCTTCTCTGAATTCGCAATTCAACGTGTAAATTCACCACAGGGCCTGGTAAAAGAGGAGTTAAACCTCTGTCTTTAGATTTACAGTCTAATGCTTTACTCAGCCATTCTACCCATGTTCATTATTCTCAACCAATCTTATACTTACTACTTGGTGCCTGAGCTGGCATAGTAGGAACAGCCCTAAGCCTGCTAATTCGTGCTGAGCTAGGTCAACCTGGAACCCTGCTCAGAGATGACCAAATCTACAATGTAGTTGTAACTGCACATGTGTTCATAATAATTTTCTTTATAGTGATGCCAATCATAATTGGAGGATTTGGTAACTGACTAGTCCCTCTGATAATTGGTGCCCCCAACTTAGCATTTCCCCAAATAAACAGTTTAAGCTTCTGACTCCTCCCTCCCTCCTTCCTACTACTTCTGGCATCATCTATAGTCGAAGCTGAGGCGGGAACAGGCTGAACCATGTACCCCGCTCTAGCAGATAATCTAGCTCATGCAGGAGCCTCAGTAGACCTAACCATTTTTTCTTTACACCTGGAGGGGGTTTCCTCAACTTTAGGAGGTATTAATTTTATTACAACAATTATTAATATAAAGCCCCCTGCAATATCACAATATCACGTGTGTTCTTGGGCAGCGATTCCTTCAGCCCACTGTCCTGCAGTTCCATTACCTGTAAAATGGGCACAATAAACAACTTCCTGGGGTTTTGGTAAGATTAGATATTATTTATGTAAACACTTTGTAAACAGCAAAGTGCCAGACAAATGTTTGTTACCTTGATGGACATTATGCCATCCTAGTTGCTGGGAATATAAGAAAGAGGACTCATGCCTGGCCTGTAAATTGCTAATTTCTTGATGCCCTTGTGGTTGTGGCTGGGTGGACGACTTGAGTGTTCTAGGATCAGGGTCCCCAACCTTCAGGATCTAATGCCTGATGATCTGAAGTGCAGCTGATGTAATAATAATAGAAATGAAGTGCACAATACATGTAATGTGCTTGAATCATCCTGAAACCATCCCCCCCGCCCCAGTCCATGGAAAAATTGTCTTCCACGAATTGAATGCTAGTGCCAAGGAAGGCTGGGGACCACTGTCTAGGTACTGCAGTTCACCTGGTTTCCTGTTTCTCACCTCCCTTGTGTAATGTTATACAAAGAGCACACTGAGCTGATTTAAGGGAATGTCTTCTTTTCTCCCATGCAAAACTCCAGTCTCCTGGTGTAGATTTTCCTGACAGCAAATCTGTCAGTAGCTGAGGGCTCAGTAGAGAAGCACACAACCTGAGTGGATGCTGGTGTGGGCTGCCGACTGGGAGATGCCCCCGGGGTGGCCTGGCTTGGGGCAGAATAGGAGCAGGGAATCTTGACTACCTCCACCCTGGTGTAAGGGGTGAGTGTGTAAGAGATGGGCCATTGGCCACTCATAGCAACCTCACTTCCATTAGTCAGAGTGCTTGGTCTGAGTGAGCACATGACCATCAAACTCTTCTATACTTAGATGACAGCTGTGCGAATGAGTTCTGTGATGTGAGCAGAAGTGATGTTGGGTGCAGCTTTGGGCTTGTGCCCTTAAAGGCACGAGGTCATCACTTAGTTTCCTCCCCTTTCTGTAGGCTGGAAGGTTGACGTCATAGCCGGGGTAACAGTGGGAGCTTGGACTGAAAACGGAAACCGCCTGCAGAGAATGGCGGAAGGTCAAAAGAGCCAGTGTTTCCAACACCATAGGGCCAATGTGATTAGTGAGGAAGTACTTACCCAAACCCTGTCACACGAGGGAGAAGGAGGTCCTAATTTCTTTACGCCTCTGCTATTTTAGCATTTGCTATAGTAACTGTCTCTTAATCCAGTGAGAAAGGGTATTCTGTGCCCTGGTAAAGACAGACACCGCCATATACCATGGGAACCACTTGGTGAGGTTGTTGTAATTTCACGGAATAAGCTCAGATGCCGACATTGAAAGGCTACTTTGGCATTGCCATGTGATAATTTTTCAGGATGTTGTAAACCTCTGTATGTTTCCTCATCAGTAAAAATAATAATAGACATAATGGTATTGCTTTCTCATGTTTTAAATTGAGCCCATAGCTTGGTTCAGGTGCCACACATTGTCTGGATTACATAAAGCTGAGAGGTCTGAAGTAAACATAATACAGATTATACATCTATAAGTATTACTATTTGATTTTTCCTGCTCTAATTTCTTGTTTACTTTAGCTACTTATGGGCCTTGACCCTCCCTGAGGCTTTGAATACCCACCAGATAGCAGTCCCCAACCTTTTTGGCACCACAAACCGGCTTTGTGGAAGATAATTTTTCCACAGACCAGGGTAGGGTGGGAGGTGGTTTTGGGATGATTCAAATGCATTGAATTTAGTGTGTGCTTTACTTCTATTATTATTACATCAGCTTCACCTCAAATTATTAGGCATTAGATCCCAGAGGTTGGGGACCTAGTTTAAAACTGAGCACATAATAGGTATTTAATGAATGTGTTGAACACATAGCTTATCTTTAAGTGGGAATGCTTTTATCCACAGAGTGACATTTTATCTTGATTAAAAAAATTTTTTTTTTTACTGTTAATATACATAACAAAATTGACCATTAAAAAAATCATTTTAAGTGTACAGTTCAGTGGCTTTAAATCCATTCACACTGTGTAACCATCACCACTATCCATTTCCAGAATTTCTCCACCATTCCAAATAGAAACAAAATGCCCACTAAACAATCACCCCTCATTTCTCCCCTCCTCCAAGCCCCTGGGGAACTACTCTACTTTCTGTCTCTATGATATCGCCTATTTTGGTGCCCCATGCAGGAGGGGTCATGCAGCACTTGTCCTTTTGCGTCTGGTTTATTTCACTCAGCATAGTTGTCTCAAGGTTCATCAGTGATATAGCACATATCAGAGTCTCATTCCTTTTTAAAGCTGAGTAATATTCTATTGCAGGTAGATGCCGCATTGTGTTTCTCCACTGATGTATGCTTTGGTTGCTTCCCCACAAGTGGACCAGAATAACACCGCTGTGAACATGGGTGTGCAAGTCTTAATTTGATGTTGTTGTTTTCTCGGCTGTGCTGGGTGTTCGTTGCTGCTCTTCAGTCATGGCTTCTCACTGTGGTGGCTCCTTTTGTTGGGGAGCTCAGGCGCTAGGTACAAGGGCTTCAGTGCTTGGTGCTGTGCAGGTATATAGCATCTTCCCAGCCCAGGGATTGAACCTGTATTGGCACATGGATTCTTAACCACTGGACTGCCAGGGAAGTCCCTTAATTTGATGTTAAAGCAACAACTTGGACTTCACATCTGGAGTGGACACCCATGTTTCTCTGGGGTGGGAGAGCGCTGGGACTGGCTCCAGTGCTTTTGTTGGAGGCTTGCTCGGGATATTGACAGAGTCTTGGGGATGCCTAGACACAACGTCTCATCCCGGGCACAGCTGTGAGAATGTTCTCAGTGTACGGCCATCTCCTCGCTTTGTATGGAGGGACTCTGAGGGATAGAGAAACCACAGGGAGGGTGACATTAGCGTGGATGGGCACAAAACGTGTTGGTGCAAGTGAACTCTCCCTGTCCCTTCCCGAGTATGACATGTCCAAACTGATCTTGGCGGACTGGATGAAGCGGGCAGGGGGCTCGATTTACTGAAGAGTCAGAGGTTGGTGTCTGACCTTGAGGTTGGCCTTCTGTTTCCTGGAACAGTGAGTGCTGCATGTGTTTGGTTGGTAATCCTTTGGTGGTTGGCTCGCTGGTGTAGAAGCAGAAACTGATGACCCTGAAGCCGTGTGACAGCAGAAGAATGCCTGGGGAAGGCGGCCATTACTCTGGTTCCTGAGAAATGCCATCAGGAGGATTCTCACTTAGGTCACAGAGCTCCAAAGACACAACTCCCAGGCCTGCAGGTTTTATACCAGCTGCCCGTGAATTCTCTAATCCGTGTCAACAGAGAAAGCACTGCCCAGTCCTGGAGTCTCTCATGTTGATCCTGGTGTCTGTGAGATCAGATTCCGGGATGATGGGATTTTAAACGTCTCTGAGACTCAGACAGAGTCAGCTGAGGACAGAACAAGCAGGTGTTCTTGTACGACCTTGGTTTTGGGATCTGCCTCTTTGGGTTTCAGTCATTCAGTAAAAATTCAGATCCTTGTATGTGTCGTGGTTGTAAACTGTGTTTATTGCTTGTCAGACTGTGTAAAAGGCCTAATAAGATACACTTAAATAAGGATGTTGGCCTATTAGGAAAAAAAGGACTCAATTTTCATTTTTTTGGTTAACTGTAGAAATACAAGAGTTTACGGAACATTATAGCTCCAAACCCAGTGCCTGGGCTGCAGTTTTGTTTTGCTTGCTGGGTTCCTAAAAAATTAATTAGCTCTTTTTCTTTTTAAAATTATAGTTTATGTACAGTATTATGTAAGTTAACAGGAGTACAATATGGTGATTCACAATTTTTAAAGGTTATACTCCATTTATAGTTATTATAAAATATTAGTTATATTCTCCATGTTGTACAATATGTCCTTGTAGCTTATTTTGTACCTAACGGTTTGTACCCCTTAATCCCTTACTCCTACATTGCCCCCCACAATTGCTTCTCTCATTGTTTTCTTTTTTTAAAGAAAAAAAAAATTTATTTGGCTGCATCTGGTCTTACTTGCAGCATAGGCTTCTCTCTAGTTGTGGCGTGCAGGCTTAGTTGCCTTGTGGCATATGGGATCTCAGTTCCCCAACCAGGGTTCAAACCCACATCCCCTGCATTGGAAAACGGATTCTTAAACACTGGACAACAAGGAAAGTCCCCACTCCACTCCACACCTCTTTTTTAGTTGCAAAAGAAATATGTGCATATTGCCTTAGCCTAGGAAACAAGAGCTTAAAGAAAAGCTTAAGTGCCTCTGGTTCCTTGGGAGGTACAATGCCAAGGTGGCCGGAATGAAGGAATCGGATTGTGGAGCCTGGGAGGAATGGGGAGCAGATATTAGGCGGTCTGTTACTACTGATAGACACAGAAGGTGGCTACTGCTTCACAGACGGGTCTATCCAGTTTCTCAGCCTCAAGTGGTAGCTCTGGACCAGATGTGCAGAAACATCACACCCTGGAGCAGTCCCTTGGGGGATGAATGAGGAATAAATGTATTTGTTGACTCTCCCTTTTCCTGTCCTTGCACACGGTGAAGTTCACCTTCAGGATTCCATTTCTCTTCATTCCCAGGGTCGCTTCCCTCTGACCCCTTAGCAGTTGCAGAGAAGTGAGGCCTCAGGGTGTGGTACTTTGTCTGAAGTGGTGAGGGGAGCCAGTGATGCTGGCCCTTTACTTCCCCTGGGGAGCCAGTGTGTCACAAGGGCAGCAGGTGAGCGGGGCAAGCACCAGAGATCTGGGAGAGAGATGAAGCTGGAGGATTCCAGGCAGGCCCTATGATGTGTCAATACAGACATGGTGAACACCAAAGCGATACTAAAGAGGAGGAGAGAAATAAGTTTCCCTTCCATTGCAGACCTTCAAGTCACTGTCTGTAGTTTGCCACAGCATCCTGTGTGTACAGCCTTCATCTGTGTTGATGAGATTGTATCAGAATAAGATTTCGCTGCTTATAGCAAACCTTCCAAATACGTGGCTTAAGGGAGACAGAGGTTCATTGTTCTTTGTCTTACAAACTTCAGAGGAAGCTGAGAAGGTAGGAGGAAGGCAGACGAGCAGTGGTTTCCTAGTGAGCACTCTGTCCCATGTGTTTAGCATGGCTTCTGTCCTCAGAATTGCTTTACATTTTCAAAATAGTTACTGGGGCTCCAGCCATTTCCAGGCCACAAGGAAAAAAGAAAGAACAAAAAGATGTGCTTTCCTAGCAGACTGAACCTCATTTACGCAGTTTTCTCAGAGGCCCTGCCTTACGGTGTCCACTTATCTCATTGGCCATCCTTAGCTGCAGTGGAGGCTGAGAAATAAGGCCTTTTGGCAGGAACCCTGCAGCCTGGAATAAAATCCTGTTTCATTTAGTAAGAATGAAGGAGAGAGTGAGTACTGGGTAGACATCTGGCAGCTTCATTTCACACAAATTCAACACCCTTAATGCATCTTGTAAGCTTACTTCATTGATTTGAATACCTGTATTGCTAGTCAAGGCTATGGTTTTTCCTGTGGTCATGTATGGATGTGAAAGTTGGACTGTGAAGAAAGCTGAGTGCCGAAGAATTGATGATTTTGAACTGTGGTGTTGGAGAAGACTCTTGAGAGTCCCTTGGACTGCAAGGAGATCCAACCAGTCCATTCTGAAGGAGATCAACCCTGGGATTTCTTTGGAAGGAATGATGCTAAAGCTGAAACTCCAGTACTTTGGCCACCTCATGCGAAGAGTTGACTCATTGGAAAAGACTCTGATGCTGGGANCAGGGGTAAAGAATCTGCCTGCAAGGCAGGAGGCCCAAGTTGAATCCCTGGGTCAGAAAGATCCGCTGCTGTCTCTTATACACATCTAGATGTGTATAAGAGACAGGAAGGGGACGACCGAGGATGAGATGGCTGGATGGCATCACGGACTCGATGGACGTGAGTCTGAGTGAACTCCGAGAGATGGTGATGAACAGGGAGGCCTGGCGTGCTGCGATTCATGGGGTCGCAAAGAGTCGGACACGACTGAGCAACTGAGCCGAACCGATTGCATTCTATTGTGCGGAAATACTAAAATTTATGTAACATGTCCTCCGTGGCTAGACATTTAAGTCACTTCCCATATTTTAGCTATTATAATCAGTGCTGCAGTTAACATTTGTATGTATACATATGTGAAGTGAAGTTGCTCAGTCATGTCCGACTCTTTGCGACCCGTGGACTGTAGCCCACCAAGCTCCTCCGTCCATGGGATTCTCCAGGCAAGAATACTGGAGTGGGTTGCCATTTCCTTGTATTTACTCATTATTTAAATCTATGTCCCCAGGATAGATTTACAAATGAGCAATGGCTGAGTTAAAAGGGTAACTGTATTTTACTTTTTACCATATACTGTCACATAGCTTTCTAAAGTGTTGGCATTAATTTACCTTCTACCCAACAGTGTGTGAGTGCTTATTGCCTTCAGATAAGCACTGTGAAAATAATACAGATAACACTGTGTGTCATTAACCTTTATGACTTCCTCCAGCTTGATGTAAAAATGGTATCCTGTCAATTTAAATTTTTTTCATTGTGACATTAACTTTTTAAATGATAGTGTAAATGGTCATTTCTACCTACTTCCTTGTCCTAAAGTAGTTTAGATCGTAAATACTATGAATGGGTATTTGTATAACTCTTAAGATTCAGAAAGAAAGATTTATATTTAAAAAAAAAAACAAAGATTTACATTTTCAATTTGCAATCCATTCTAGTGGATTAAAAAATTTTACATATTAAAAATAACAGCTTTATTGATATATCATTCATATACGACAAAATTTACTTTTTTAAAGTGTACAATTCAGTGGATTTTAGTATAGTCACAGAATTGTGCAACCACCTCTGATCTAATATCAGATTTTCTCCATCCCCCAAAGAAACCCTGGACCCTTATGGATACTAGGGGAGAAAGGGGAGGTGGGATAAATTAGGAAATTGGGATTGGCATATACACATTATTGATACTGTGTATAAGATAAATAACTCATGAGAACCTACTGTCTAGCACAAGGAGCTCAGTGCTCTGTGGTGACCTAAATGGGAAGGAGATTCAAAGAGGGGATATGCACATACCTATAGCTGATCCACCTCGCTGTTCAGCAGAAACTAACACAACATTGTGAAGCAACTATGCTCCAGCAAAAATTTAAAAAGGAACCCTGGACCCCTCAACAGACACTCCTCACTCCTTACCACCCACAGGCACTCATCTGTTTTGTTTCTGTAGATTGGTCTATTTGTCTATCCTGGACACTTGGTGTAAGTGGAATAATACAGTATGCGGGCTTTTGTGACTTGGTACTTTCACCAGGCATAAATGTGTTCAAAGTTCACCCATGATGGAGTATGCCTCATGCTTTATTTTATTTTTTGTAGAATATACATAATACTTATCATTTTAATCATTTATACATGTACAATTGTGGTATTAAATACATTCATAGCATATTTAATGCGTTCACTACTATCTATACCCTAAACTTTTGCATCATCCCCAATGTCAGTTCTGTAGCCGTTAAACAGTAACTCCTTTTTTTATTTTACCTCCCCCAGTGGCTGGTAACCTCCGTTCTACTTTCTGTCTCTGTGAATTGCTTATTTTAGGTACCCCATATAAATAGAATCATGCTGTAGTTGACCTTTTCTGTCTATTTCACTAAGCATGATTTTTCAAAGTTCATCCTTCATTTTAAACTTTATTTATTTTTAATTAAAAGCTAATTGCTTTACAATATTGTGTTGGTTTCTGCCATGCATCAACATGAACCAGTCATAGGTATACATATGTCCCCTCCTTCTTGAACCGCCCTCCCACCCCACAAGTTCAGCCTTTTGCAGCATATATCAAAATTCTTTTCCTTTCTGTGGCTGAGTAGTATCCCTTGTGTGTATATAACACAGTTTGTTTGTCCATGAATCTGTTGTTCGACACTGAGATTGTTCCACCTTTTGGCTATTGTGAATAGTGCTGTTATGAACATTGGTTTAAAGATGTCTGTTTGAGTTCCTGCTGTCGATCTTTTCAGATATGTCCCTAGGAGTGAGTGGAGTTACAAGGTAGTTCTATGCTTTCCTGGAGAATCCCAGGGACGGGGGAGCCTGGTGGGCTGCCGTCTATGGGGTCGCACAGAGTCGGANTGGTTTAAAGATGTCTGTTTGAGTTCCTGCTGTCGATCTTTTCAGATATGTCCCTAGGAGTGAGTGGAGTTACAAGGTAGTTCTATGCTTTCCTGGAGAATCCCAGGGACGGGGGAGCCTGGTGGGCTGCCGTCTATGGGGTCGCACAGAGTCGGACACGACTGAAGCAACTTAGCAGCGGCATGCTTTACTTTCTTAGACACCACAAACTGTTTTCCACAGAGACCACGCCATTTTATATTCCCATAAGCAGTCACAAAGGTTTTAACCTATCCACATTCTCACCAACGTTTGTTATTTTCTATTAAAAAATTACAGCCATTCTAGTAAGCAGAGGTGTGAATTGAGGTGTGTATTTTCCTAATGACTTAATGATTTGAGTAACTTTTCATGTGCTTATTGGTCACTTGTGTGTCTTCTTTGAAGAAGTGTTCATATCTGTTGCACATTTTTAAATTGGGTTGTTTTTTAACTGTTGAGTTGTAACTGTTCTTTACCTTTGTAGATAGAAGTCATTTGCAAGCTGTATGATTTGCAAATATTTTCTCCCATTCTGTTTTTTTCTAACTTTCTCGATTGGAGCCCTTGAAGAATTAAAGTTTTAAATTTTGCTGAAGTCCAAGTTATTTTTTCATTTGTTGCTTGTGCTATCATATTTAAGAAACCATTGACTGCTTCATCTAAGATCATTAAAATTTATTATGTTTTATTCCAAAAATTTATAGTTTTTGGTCTTATATTAAGTCTCTAATTCATTTTGAGTAAATTTTTATATATGATGTGATGTTGGGGGTAAAACATTTTAAAAAAGCATTTTTATAAAGCAAGAAGTTTTTCATTACACATAAATGGTATATATCTTCTTTTAGTTTTAGCTCATCTTCCTTCAACAGAGTTCTTCATTCACATTTTCAAGTAATATTTATTGAGCAACTGCTTTGTATCAGGCCCCAGTAGAGAAGAATGCAAAGGGGAATAAGGACTAGTCTCTAATTTCCAATGAAGTAAAGTGGAGAAGGAACACAGACGAGGCAACCAACAGTTAGTGGATGCAATGGCAACAGAAGGGGCACTTAATTCATCTTGAGAAGGTTCAGGGGATGTTTCTTTGAAAAAATAATGATTGACTTGAGCATTGAAGAATGAGGTCAAGTTTGTCAGGTGGACAACTGCCGAGGGAGAGAGATGACATTCCAGGTGGAATCAAAGCACGTGCAAAGTAAGTCATGGCGCCCATGAGGAGCTGAGGTATGTGTGTAGCATGAACATGAGGTTGTTGTTATGTGAAATACTCTATTAGGGGTCCGTGTTACAATTCTGGCAGCAAAAAACAAGGGTGAGTAGACCTTGTTCCTGGAGACCTTTGCTATTACGTAGTTATGAGCAGCTCAACTAAATCAGAGACAGCGGATATGGAGCAAGAGGTAGATTCGAGGAATATTTCAGATTGTTAAATTAATGAGAATGGATGGTGGATGAGGTTGGGCCAATCAATGAAAAGGAAAGGGAGGTCCAGGATTATAGCTCTGGGGAAACTGGGGGAGGTACAGGGTGTAGTTAATTCACTGAAATGATGAATTTAGTTAGGGACCCAAATATGGCTTATAAACATCTACATTTTTGAGCTTCCCCGGAGGTGCTAGTGGTAAAGAATCTGCCTGCCAATGCAGGAGACATATGAGATATGGGTTCGGAAAGATCCCCTGGAGAAGGGAATGGCAACCCACTCCAATATTCTTGCTTGGAGAATCCCATGGATAGAGGAGCCTAGCAGGCTACAGTCCATAGGGCTGCAAAGATTTGGACACGACTACAGCAACTTATTCATGAACTCCTTATTACCAAATTCAGACTTAAATTGAAGAAAGTAGGGAAAACTGCTAGACCATTCAGGTATGACCTAAATCAAATCCCTTATGATTATACAGTGGAAGTGAGAAATGGATTTAAGGGCCTAGATCTGATTGATAGAGTGCCTGATGAACTATGGAATGAGGTTCGTGACATTGTACAGGAGACAGGGATCAAGACCATCCCCATGGAAAAGAAATGCAAAAAAGCAAAATGGCTGTCTGGGGAGGCCTTACAAATAGCTGTGAAAAGAAGAGAGGCGAAAAGCAAAGGAGAAAAGGAAAGATATAAGCATCTGAATGCAGAGTTCCAAAGAATAGCAAGAAGAGATAAGAAAGCCTTCTTCAGCGATCAGTGCAAAGAAATAGAGGAAAAGAACACAATGGAAAAGACTAGAGAGCTCTTCAAGAAAATTAGAGATACCAAGGGAA
>SJYX01023477.1:31344-55590 GCA_006410675.1 Oreotragus oreotragus | reverse complement strand
CCGAAGAATTGATGCTTTTGAACTGTGGTGTTGGAGAAGACTCTTGAGAGTCCCTTGGACTGCAAGGAGATCCAACCAGTCCATTCTGAAGGAGATCAACCCTGGGATTTCTTTGGAAGGACTAATGCTAAAGCTGAACTCCAGTACTTTGGCCACCTGATGCGAAGAGTTGACTCAGTGGAAAAGACTCTGATGCTGGGAGGGGTTGGGGACAGGAGGAGAGGGGGATGACCGAGGATGAGATGGCTGGATGGCATCAGGGACTCGATGGACGTGAGTCTGAGTGAACTCTGGGAGTTGGTGATGGACAGGGAGGCCTGGCGTGCAGTGATTCATGGGGTTGCAAAGAATTGGACACGACTGAGCGACTGAACTGAACTGAACAGCAACTTAACATGCATGTACTACATTTTGAAGTAAACTTGGATCAGGTTCAAAACTTTCAGAACAAAGAAGCTTATGTGTTCTGCTCTTCCTACAAAGTCCTATTCAATTTCTTCCATTTGAGCTCTTGAATAAGGAATTTCTGATAATATTTCTTATGCTAACATGTTGCTGGATCACAGTTGTGTGTGTTCCTTTCCTTGCTTTCCTCCCTCCGTCTTTCCCTAATTCCCTTCAGTTTGTTGTTGTTCAGTCGCTAAGTCCTGTCTGACTCTTTACAACCCCATGGACTGCAACACACCAGGCTTCCCTGTTCTTCACTATCTTCTGGAGTTTGCTCAAACCCATGTCCATTGAGTCGATGATGCCATCCAACCATCTCATCCTCTGTTGTCCCCTTCTCCTTCGGCCCTCAGTCTTTTCCAGTTTGTCAGCTTTTTGCATTAGGTGGCTGTAAGTGTTGGAGCTTCAGCGTCAGTCCTTCCAATGAATGTTCAGGGTTAATTTCCTTTAGGATCGACTGGTTGGATCTTCTTGCAGTCCAAGGGACCCCCAGTAGTCTTCTCCAGCACCACAGTTCGAAAGCATCAGATTTGTGCTATTGCAATGGGGAAGGAAAGAACAGAGGCAGAACTTCCCAGCACTGCTCTTTTGCTCCCTGGGTTGTGGTTCTTCTGTTTGTTGGCTAGCTCACCAGATCCCAGTGGATACAAAGGAATTTGCATTCCTGCTGGTTCCCTTGGTTAGAGCGCCGCATGGAACAAGCAGATGCCTCAGAAGGAGGAAAAGCTGTTGTTCGAATAGGAAATGCGGATAATTGGCATGCTTCCTTCATCTGCCAACGCTGCCCTGAAAACAAGCCTTCAGAGAGTGCAGCTCTTCCGCAGTGCAGCTGTGGCTCCCAGCACGCAGAGTCTGTTCTTTTGGAACTAGAAACACATTGATCAGAGCTGTAAGAGCTAATGGCTAAAAACAGTCTAATTGCATATGTCATCTGACAATTCCCTCAGTGGGGCTGTCATGGTGATGATCGAGGTTTTGGCTGCTGTTTTTGCTTTCTGTGACCCCAGTTTTCAACGGCAAGATTACAGGCCCCTGGGCTTCATCCTCAGGCCCAAGAAACCCAGGGGAGCAGGAGAGTCAGTGCGTGTCGATCTCATGCAAGCTGATGCCAGGGGGAGGGAATTTAATTTTGTATTGTCCACAGCACTTAGCAGCATTCTTTCAGAAGAAGAGGTAGTTCATGCCATTCACCCAAGAGTAACTGACCCCCTCTTTTCCGGCTCACCCTCAGGTGAGCTTGCGGGGCTTGGAACAGGCCATTGGGCGGCCACTTTCCCAGGAACTCTAGAGAGAGTGGACACAGGACTGCCTTCTCCTTGGTGTCTAGGGAGGACTGAGGGACCAGCTGATGAGGGGAGAGCCTGCCTTACCTTTGTGCCTGGGACAAACACATTGTATAGTTGCCCAAGAGCCTGAGGGGCTTCCTAGGAGGCTCAGTGTAAAGAATCCGCCTGCCAGTGCAGGAGAGGTGGGTTCATCCCTGGGTTGCGACTATCCCCTGGAGGAGGAAATGGCAACCCACTCTAGTATTCTTGCCTGGGAGATCCCATGGATGGAGGAGCCTGGAGGGCTACAGTTCGTGAGGTTGCAGAGAGACACGACTGAGCGACAGAGCGCAGCCTCTCAGTATAGGCCTGTTGTCTGAGCAACCAACGCCGGAGAGGCTTGAGTATTATAGAGCCAGGCTGCAGATAATGTCGTGGAGGCTGAAAGTACCTTATCTAACCTGAGCCAGGTAGAATTCCAGTCCGGATTTGAGCCCAGAGCCCATATTGGTCACCTGGAACAGCTCTGCTCCGTAGAGAGAAAGGCCAAAGCAGCGGGTTTGTATGACCCAGCCTGTGTTGCTGCCTTCAAGGAGTTACCATTTGGCTGCTTTAGCACAGGAAATCGGCCTTTGGAGCACAAGCTGCCTCAGGGCTGTGGTGCTAGTGGGCCGGGGAGGAGCCAACCCTGAGAGAGGCTGTCGTGATGCGGGGCTTCTTGGAGGAAGCTGACCTCACTGTGGACTTGGCTGGAGAGAGGGAATTCCAGGGTGGTGGGTGCTGTGAGGTGATGCCTGGAACCCTTTTTAGGAATGAGGGACTTACTCTCTCAGTTGTTGGGTGTGCTATATGAAGATGGCCCTCAGTTGACGCCCGCTGGCGATTGCCCCAGCTAAAGAGGACTGTATCAATCACTGACTCACAGGCCCATCTCCTTCCAGGGGAAGTCCAGGCCCAGTGACTGACCGTGGCTGAGTGATAGGCCTGGTCGTTTTCCCCAATTTGGGACAACTCAGAAGGGTAGTTCAGACCTCAAGTTCTCTGTAGGGCCGGTGGAGCTCCTTCTTGGGGCTACAGCAGAGCTGAGTCTTTCCCTCTCCTGCTCCCCTTCTCCTCGTTCTTCCCCAAGTGATTTGTCTCCATTGGTTTCTTGGAGAACCTTACCTGTGACATCTGGTTTCAGATGATGACTTATAGCTCTGATTGCAGCTGAGTCTACACGATTCAGACCAGTCCCCGGATGTTGTGTGGTGAGAGGGCAGAGATCAGTGTGCAATGGGGATGGATTCGTTAGCAGCCCCTGGTGGTACTAGTAGTAAAGAACCTGCCTACTAATGTAAGAAATGTAAGAGACACAGGTTTGATCCCTGGGTTGGAAAGATCCGCTGGAGGAGGGCATGGCAACCCACCCCAGTATTCTTGTCTGGAGAATCCCGTGGACAGAGGAGCCTGATGGGTTACAGTCCACACGGTTGCAAAGAGTTGGACAGGACTGAAGTGACTAAGCACACACACGAGAGCCCACCAGTGCATACTCTTACAGGACTTGGGTCTGTCCCCCGCCACCCCCTTAAAACTCTTCTCTGGGAGGAACATGTTCTTTAATGCAGGCTGGATCAGAGCTGAGTGTGTATGTGTACTTGTATAGGGGGGTGGTGGGCAGTGGTGCCCAGAGGGGTGGAGGAAGCACCATCTTCTAAATGCCTTTGTGGCTGCCTGGAGAGAGGAGCAGAGCATGGAGAGGCAAGTTGGGAGGCACTAGCTGAGAACGAGGTCCACCATTGAGTGGGAAGGGGAATTAAGTCTGGGAGGGACACTTAAGTAGTCTCAGTGTTTCTAACCTGTACCCACTTTGGATGGATGTAGAGATACCTTGTTCAAAAGGATCACTTGTGTGTGTGTGCAGGATACAGAGTCCAGTGCCTGCAAATCTCCAAGCAGGGGAGTTCCATTAGGATTGACTTTCTGTAGTTAGGATGATGAAAGCAGCTTTGTGCATACAAAATTCTAATTTGTAAACCTGAGACTCCCCATTGGAAGTGCTGTCTTAGCATTGAGCACAGTAGCCTGAGGCTGTGTCGATGCAAACCTGCAACATCTATTTGGCAGCTCCTGACGTGCACAACCGTGACAGGAGGCTGCACACCTGACAAAATCTCTGGGCTGCCTCATTTGCCTGTGACTGTACACACACACACGCACATACACGTATAGACACTGGCTTGCCTACAGCCGTACACACACCCATATGCACACACTCGGTCTCCAGTGAATTTTCTGGGGGCTCTTCTAGTCGAGTTCTCATGGAATTGTCCAGTTGGAAGATCAAGACCCAGAAGGGAACTGGCTCCCACCAGTGGGGCTGTACCCTCCTCTGACAATGCTTCTGACCCGAGAACATTGAATCTGAAAGGGTCTGACTTGGCCCCATGAACGCATGAGGGCCTATTTCCCTGCTGTTTCTTCTAGTCTTTAAGGCAGCAAAGGAGCTGGTGTACATTCTTAAAAGAGGTCATAGGCTCAGAGTGAAGTCTGAGAAAGCTTTGGCTTCGTGTCTCCGGCAAGTCCTAGCAGTGGCAATAGACAGGGCAGAGAGACCGGTTGGTTTGGATACTCTGTGATCCATCTGACTCACTAGTGGTCACGAGGAGCCAAGCTGGTGGCTGTGGGACTGGGAAAGAGGGGATCATCTGAGACACACGGGAGGCAGGGTATGTGGGCGGCAGTAGTGGGGCCAGCAGACAGAAGTCCGGGGTCAGCTCCGGGGGAAGGACGGCCGATAAAGCCACGAAAAGGAACCAGGAAATCAGTTCTCACAAACCTATGAGACAGGCTTCAAAAATAGATCTGGTTTCAAATTCTAGCTCTGTTGCTATAATACGAGCTGTGTGGGAGCCATTGCATAGACAGTCACCTCGTGGAAACTGATTTGTTTTTTAGTAAAGGAATGGTTTCTTTAAAAAAACATGTATTTACATATTTAGCTCGCTAGCTAACTGTGCCAAGTCTTAGCTACATCATGTGAGATCTTTGATCTTCATTGTAGCATACGGGATCTTTAGCTGTGGCATGTGGGATCTAGTTCTCTGACTGGTAATGGAACCTGAGCCCCCTGCATTGGGAGCTTGGAGTCTTAGCCACTGGACCACCAGGGAAGTCCCTGTTGTTTTTCAATTGTAAAATCTAGGATAACAATAATAACTTCATAGAGGTTTTTTTTTTTTTTTTCAAAGAATACTTTAAGTGAGAAAATATCAGGAAGCATTTACGGTAGGTCAGCATATATCACACTCGAATGGGACAGACTGGATAGGACCTGATTAGCACAATTGATGACATTGTAGTGGGGAGACATCTTTTAGAGGACAGTCTTAGTTGAGCTGCTCAGGGAAGGGATGACTCAGGACTCAATGGTTTACACCAGGGTTTCTTCAGGCCTTTGATGTTTACGAAGTTCAACTTTCCCAAGCACAGAGATGAACTGATTCAGGAAACAGTCTCTTATTTTGCAGAGTTGATACAAATTACAAGCATGAATACTGTTGATAATCTCTTGCATACTTACATAGTTCAGTTCAGTTGCTCAGTTGTGTCTGACTCTTTGTGACCCCATGAACACACCAGGCCTCCCTGTCCATCACCAACTCCTGGAGTCCACTCAAACCCATGTTCATTGAGTTGGAGATGCCATCCAACCATCTCATCCTCTGTCATCCCCTTCTTCTCCTGCCCTCAATCTTTCCCAGCATCAGAGTCTTTTCAAATGAGTCAGCTCTTCGCATCAGGTGGCCAAAGTATTGAAGTTTCAGCTTCAACATCAGTCCTACCAATGAACACCCAAGACTGATCTCCTTTAGGATGGACTGGTTGGATCTCCTTGCAGTCCAAGGGACTCTCAAGAGTCTTCTTCAACACCACGGTTCAAAAGCATCAATTCTTCGGTGCTCAGCTTTCTTTATAGTCCAACTCTCACATCCATACACGACCACTGGAAAAACCATAGCCTTGACTAGATGGACCTTGGTTGACAAAGTAATGTCTCTGCTTTTCAATATGCTATCTAGGTTGGTCATAACTTTCCTTACTTACATAAGTTTGCAATTATTTTATTACCATTATAAGAATAGCTGAGATTTTCATTCAGCTATTTATTGAGGTATCATTGACACATAACGTTAGTTTCAGGTGTACAATGTCATGATTTGATATTTATCTGAACTGTGGAATCATCAGCACAATGTGTCTAGTTAGCATTCATCTCCATTAATAGTTACCATCCTTTTATCTTTTGAGAACTTTTAAGATTTACTCCTACAACTTTCAAATATATGAGACAGTATTCTTAACTGTGTTCACCATGCTGTACATAATAGTCCCTATGACTGACTTACTTTATAACTGGAAATTTGTGGTTTTTGACCCTCTTCACTCATTTTGCCCACTCTTCCCTTGCCCCCCACATCTGGCAACTACCTATCTGATCTATTTCTATGAGGTTTTTTTTGTCTTTAAGATTCCACATATAAGTGAGAGCATTTGGTATTTGTCTTTGACTGATTTCACTGAGCATAATGCCCTTAAGGTCTATCCATGTGGTTGCAAATAGTGAGATTTCATTCTTTTCTATGGATGAATAATATTCCACTGTGTGTATATGTATATAGATACCACATTTCTTTACCCATTCATCCATTGGTAGACACTTAATTTCTATGTCTTGGCTATTGTAAGCAATGCTGTGCTTAACTTAAGGATACATATATCTTCTTGAATTAGTGTTTTTGTTTTCTTCGAATAAATACCTAGAAGTAGGATTGTTGGATCATATGGTGGCTAAGATTTACTCCTCATGATGTTCAAATATATGAGCAGTACCCTGCTTATTTAACTTACATGCAGAGTACATCATGAGAAACGCTGGGCTGGAAGAAGCACAAGGTGGAATCAAGACTGCTGGGAGAAATATCAATAACCTCAGATATGCAGATGATACCACCCTTATGGCANACTTACATGCAGAGTACATCATGAGAAACGCTGGGCTGGAAGAAGCACAAGGTGGAATCAAGACTGCTGGGAGAAATATCAATAACCTCAGATATGCAGATGATACCACCCTTATGGCAGAAAGTGAAGAGGAACTAAAAAGCCTCTTGATGAAACTGAAAGTGGAGAGTGAAAAAGGTGGCTTAAAGCTCAACACTCAGAAAAAGAAGATCATGGCATCTGGTCCCATCACTTCATGGCAAATAGATGGGGAAACAGTGGAAACAGTGTCAGACTTTATTTTTGGGGGTTCTAAAATCACTGCAGATGGTGACTGCAGCCATGAAATTAAAAGACGCTTACTCCTTGGAAGGAAAGTTATGACCAACCTAGATAGCGTATTGAAAAGCAGAGACGTTACTTTGCCAACAAAGGTCCATCTAGTCAAGGCTATGCTTTTTCCTGTGGTCATGTATGGATGTGAGAGTTGGACTGTGAAGAAAGCTGAGCGCCGCCAAGAATTAATGCTTTTGAACTGTGGTGTTGGAGAAGACTCTTGAGAGTCCCTTGGACTGCAAGGAGATCCAACCAGTCCATTCTGAAGGAGATCAACCCTGAGATTTCTTTGGAAGGGATGATACTAAAGCTGAACTCCAGTACTTTGGCCACCTCATGCGAAGAGTTGACTCATTGGAAAAGACTCTGATGCTGGTAGGTTGTATTTTCTAGAAATTTATCCATTTCTTCTAGGGTGTCAAATTCATTGGCATGTGATTTTCATCGTTGGCACATAAATTTCATCCTTTGTATTTCTGTTGTATCAGTCAATCTCTTATTTCTGATTTTAAGTCCTCTTTCTTGGTGAGTTTAGCTAAAGCTTTGTCAACTTTATCTTTTCATATATGTCAGGCTGAAATTATTTTTTGTTACCATTTAATAGTAACTGAGATTTTTTTTAATGGGAATTAAATGATAATGAAAACTTATTGTTTACTTAACTAGAAAGTTCAACAGTATTATTAAGGATCCAAGAAATTGTTGGGTTTTTGTTCTTAAACTTGTTGCTTCATGTTTATAATATGGTTGCCGTAGCATAAAGCATCACATCTACATTCAAGACTGAACAAAAGGGCATGTTGCAGCACCACTGAGTTCTGTGCTTTGTATCTTTTATTTATTTATTTTTTAATCGGGGAAGCAAGCATTTTCCAGAAAATTCAGAGTTTCATTGGCCAGAATTAGATCACATGTTCACATCCAGGGATTAAAAAAGACCAAAAAAGCAAAAATTTGGCAAAGAGGAGCAAGATTGCCTGATAATCACTCCCTACACCAGTGGGGAGATTTTTAAGCAGCTGAGATTTTGGAATAAGATTTTTGGCAACTAAAAACTCTGGTTTATCCAGTGAGTTATCATTTAACTGCAGATCGGTAGATAGTCTCATGGTTAAGTAGGTAGTCTCCCTGTTTTCTAGGGCATAAGAGAAATCAAAGATATTTTTTGCCTTTTTGGTTTCCTAGGGCCTACAGAAGCTTAAATTCCTTTTCTTTTCATTTTTTTTTAAAAAATTTCAATAAATAGTAGATCTCTTTAGGTAATGACTAAAAATGACTGGTAGACTTCAATGTTAGACTTTGTTGTTGCATTTTAAATTTATCTGAGTGCAACAGCGGGTTCAGTTGCACAGGAAGCTGGAACAACAGGAAGGAGGACAAAGAAGCCAGTTTCACCTCGTGCAGGAAGGGGTTTATGCAGTAGTGATTAGCAGCTGCCCCTTTACTGCCTTCAGGCCTGATGGCAAAGCCTAGGCTCCTCCTTGTAAAGAAAACCTTTCTTGACCCTTCATGGAAGACAACTCAAGCACTCAGAGATAGTTGCAGTAGTTTATCAAGTTCCTTGTTATAAAATGAATTTTAAAATTGTGCATTTGATGTGATATTTAGGGACCTCAGGCTCAGTGATATAACAAGTTATTAGAGCAATTTCAAACACCTCTGTATTAAGAAAAACACCAGTTGGTGAAATGAATGACTAAATAGCTATTTTTTTGGAAGAAAGGAAAATTTCACGTATCTCAAAAAATCTTCTGAAGATGGATAGCGGGGATGGATGTACAGTGTGAATGTACTTAATGCAACTAAACTGTATACTTAAAAATGGCTAAAATGGTAAATTTATATACATATTTTGCTGCAATAAAAAAACTCTCAATGTCGCTTTGTTGCGGGACCTGCTGTAATGAGTAGGTAGAATACTTTGTACGTGTATGTGTGTTACTCAGTTGTGTGCAACTCCTTGCGACCCCATGGACTGTAATCTGTCAGGCTCTTCTGTCCATGAAATTCTCCAGGCAAGAATACTGGCGTGGGTAGCCATTCCCTTCTCCAGGGGATCTCCCTGACCCAGGAATCAAACCTGCGTCTCTTGCACAGTGGGCAGATTGTTTGCCGGCTGAGCCACCAGGGAAGCCCTGAGTAATAATCTGTAAAGAGAGGAGCAAATAGTTGCGTATTAGTGGGTGTAACTTGCTTACAAAGTGTTGCACTTTGGACCTGTGTACCCAGTTCCGTCCTCTCCACTGGGCCTGTCTTACCAATACCTCAGGTCTCAAACCGAATTCAGTGCCTTCAGTTCACCTGTGCACATCTGTCCCTCCTCCCACCTTCTCTGTTTTAGTTAGGCCCCTACCAAGTCCCCAGTTGCTCTATCTCGAAACCTGGGTGTCATTCTTGTTGTGTTTTTTTTTGGTAGAAATTTGCTCAGGGAATATTTATTAAGAACATAATTCCACTTTTGTCCATTTCTATTCTACTATACCACTATTTTTTCTCAGTTTTATATCATTTTAATGTTTTTTAATTCACATATTTAAGGTACATAATTTGATGAGTTTGGACATTGGTATACACTGGGGTTATTCCTGAATCCAACTTTTCCCTTACCCTCCACACCCAATCAAACACCACTTCCAGTTAATTCTGTCTCCTCGGTGTTGCTCTGATCTGTCCAGTTCTCTTTACTTCCACAGTTGCCACTCTAAGGTATATAAGGAATCAGGAACTCTTCTCTTCTAAGGAGCTCCTAGCATTCATTCTGCCATCACTTATCCTAAATGTCTGAAAAACATTCAATGTGTTAAGATACAAGTTGTTTTGTTGTGGTAAGACCACTTAAGATCTTCCCTCTTAATAGATTTTAAGTGTAAAATAGAGTATTGTCATCTCCAGGCAAAATGTTGTACAGCAGATCGTCTAGAACATCTTGTTTGTGTGTGTGATAGTATTGTATTTTTTAAAAGAATAATTTATTTTTAATTTAAGGATAATTGCTTTACAATATTGTCTTGGTTTCTGCCATACATCAGCAGGCATCAGCCATAGGTACTCTCCCTCTGGAACCTCCCTTCCACCTCCCACTCTACTCCACCCCTCTAGACTGTCACAGAATCGTGGTTTGAGTTTGCTGAGTCATCCAGCAAATTCCACTGGCTATCCATTTTACACACGGTAGTGTGTATGTTTCCATGGTACTCTCTCCATTTGTCCCACCCTCTGCTTCCTCTCCTGCATCCATTCTGACGCAATCTATTCTGAATGTCTGCATCTCCACTGCTGCCCTGCCAATAGATTCATCGGTACCTAGAAGGTCTTGTTTTACTGAAACTTCATACCTGTTGATTAGAAATCATTTTCTTAACCAAGATAGATGATCTATTGGCTTTCTTGGGATCCATCATCAAATTGCTTGGCAATTTTTACAAAGGCATTCAGCCCTAATTTTTGCCAAATGAAAATGTCTGCTATCTAAGCTTTTAAAACTATTGAAGCCTTCTAACTCTTCCTCAAAATATTCACACCCCTAATTTAGCATAGTAATGTTAACACTTACAAAAAAAGGTAAGATAAAAGAAATTGTGGGAGGTCATATCCTCATGGCAAGTTGTGGAAGATGGCTACCTTATATTAGTAAGTGATTTGCCCGAGTGGGCAAGGTTATTTCAGTTTTATTCACTCATTAATCTTACTGAACATATGTGTATACCAGGCATCATTGGAGTAGAGACATGGGACAAATACCCCACCAATGAGGAGCACACAGCCTTGTAGTGGAGACAGATTTGAAAATCAGATGATTTAGGCAGTGAAGTGCTAAGAATCAAGCAAGGTGGTCTGGAGACATTGAGAAGGGACATTCTGTGGAGCCTGGGAAGGCTTCCCAGAGCTGGAACGTAAAGATCTGGATTTGAGATCCAGAGCTGCCTGCAAATCAAGCCCTTTTTCCATTTCAGCTAAGAATGTAATCAATGTGGCAGGCACTGGATTTTTAAAAATCTCCTTATTTTAAGTTGCATTTCCCTGGTTGTCAGGTTGAACACCTTTTTATGTTTATTGACAATGGGTATTTTCTATGTATTATCTATTTTTACCATTTGTGAGAAATCTTAATGTTGAAAATAAACTCTGTGACAGATAGGGGACTTGTCTGATGCTGATTGTAGGATGGATTTTGTAAGTCCTACACTCATCTCCTGACAAAAGTTAGGATCAGGATGTTTTCCTAACCACCCCCCTTGCTGCTTCCTGCCAGTATCTGCCTTCTCTCTGAGAACTAGGTTTCCTCTTCTAGCCTGGCGGCTGCTGAAGAAGCTAAGCTGGACACAATGGAATCTGTTTGTGCAGACACTGTCGTCTTTAACTGCACAGTTTCTGTTTCTATCAAAACGAGAAAGTCTACACAGATGGGCAGAGGGAGTTATGTGCAGGCTTGCAAATGTGAGCGCTGTCTGATAAAATGCAAGTTTTTGAGTGTGCAAGTCTTAGAAAATGAGGTCCAATTTTATATCTGGTTTGCGAGAAATATCTATAGATAAAATACTGTATGGATTTTTAGAATGCTCTCATTCATGTATTAGAAAGTGCACTGCCTTCAACCTCAGAAGTCGGTGTTTCGTCCCAGTTAAGCCTAAGGACTCAGCCGTCCTGTGGTCGTCTTGCCTGATGACAGCCAGAAGGACTCTGTCCAGTGCTCTCACCTCTTGATGGCCAGAGGCCAAAGCCGCTGACATGTAGGGGAAGGAGTGTCCAGGACTTGGAGTCAGAGGCACTTGGGTGGGAGTCTTGGCTCTGCTCTTTATCAGCTGTGTTTTGTTAAACAATTCTCTTCAACCATCTGGACCCTGGTTTTCTTATGTGCAAAATGTGGAGAGTGCTTTGTAGCTTGTAGAGGTAGTTTAAGGATCAAATAACATGATTGCTGGGGCTTCCCAGGAGGCTTAGTGGTAAAGAATCCCCCTGCCAGTGTAGGAGATGTGGGTTCAATCCCTGGATCAGGAAGATCCCCTGGAGAAGGGATGGCAACCCACGCCAGTATTCTTGCCTGGAGAATCCCATGGACGGAGGAGCCATAGGGTCTCAGAGTCGGAAATGACTGAGTGACTGAGCAGGAGAGACACGACTGCGTTACGCATTAAGTGTGCAAGCACATGACTGCGTTACGCATTAAGTGTGCAAGCACATGACTGCGTTACGCATTAAGTGTGCAAGCACATGACTGCGTTACGTGTTAAGTGTGCAAGCATTCTTCTTCACTCTTCTTTCTTCTCTTGAGGACACCATACCCACAGCCAAGCAAAGGGCTTTGGCAGTGGTTGGTGCTTGATTCTCGTGTACTTCTTGATTCCATACGGCAGTTCTCAAAGTACAGACCCCTGGCCAGCAACGTCCTATCACTTGTTAGACATGCAAAAACCTGGACCTACTCCGTCAGAAACTGTTGTGGGCTCAGCAGTGTTTGACTAATGCTCGTTAAAATTTGAGAACCACTGAAAGGCTCCTGCCTGCTGTGGTCATTATAGTATGAGATTTGGGAAAAGGGAAAAAATAGTGTGTGTCTCTTAATAGTATAAAAGCTATTTAAAGTCCCAGAAGGTGACTTTCATCTAATGTCAGATTGTCTTTAAAATAGTGAATAAAATGTTACAAGCAGGAGCGCTGTTTCCTGTTACCCTTTGGAGGAAAGCACCCAGGTTTAGCTTAATGCAGGATTTGAGAGAAGCTCCCTGGACTTGGATGATCATTTAACTGGAACAGATAATTTCTTGCCCTCTTTTCTGTTCTTTTTCTTATAAATATTAATGACAGATCTTGTAAACTAATGGTTGCTACACTAACTACTCAGCTCTGGGAGATGCGACATGGTATTTTGCCATGCTATTATTTCTGATTAAATATATTTTAATTTAAAGGCACAGCCATTTGCCTGTGTTCATAACCACGATGATTAGACATAATAGGCACATTAACATACTTCTGGGTATCAGTGAAAATCTCAACACTCTACATGCACCAGGAAGGTCACTCCTACAACCAAGAGTGTAATCATCATGGCCAACCTTTTTCAAGCTTGTTTCTCATACATCTTAATTGTACCTTTTAATTATACAATAGCAGACATTAATGAATAATTGTACCTACTGTATATAATGAGTGTTTCGTGTTATTAAATATTTCTAAGCTTCTTTGCTTTGGGGAAGGAACTCATGCTTTTGGGAAGGAACTCATTTAATTGTGTAAAGTACAACTGATTCTATATGCCAAATATATTCCTTAGGTCAGGACCTGATACTTAAGGATCAAAGAATTTCAATACAGTTAAACAGCAATGATCATTAAGAATAAAACAATCTAAGGGATAGAAACAAACTTCATTTTACACTTGAGAAGTAGTAGATAGTTTTCCTTTTTAGAGAACTGCAAAATGGGACAGAAGGGAGGAATCTTTTGTCAGATAAAGAATAAAGAACAGGAACAGAAAAGTAGAAAATATCTAATTGGCTGGGGCCACAGAGTCACCCTTGTTTGGGGTGAGAAGACCCAGGTTGGCTTGATGGTTGGTGGACTGAGTGTGTATATTTATTTTTAACTTATTACCTTTTGCTGTGCTGGGTCTTCACTGCTGTGCAGGCTTTTCTCTAGTTGTAGGGAGTGGAGGCTATTCTCTAGCTGAGATGCGTAGGCTTCTCATTGCAGAGGGGGCTTCAGTCGTTGGGGCATGAGGGCTCAGCAGTGTGGCTCCTGGGCTCTGGAGCACAGGCACAGTAGTTGTGGCCCTGGGCTTAGTTGCTCTGCGGCATGTGGAATCTTCCCAAACTAGGGCTCAAACCTGTGTCCCCTGCATTGGCAGGCAGGTTCTTATCCACTGAGCCACCAAGGAAGTCCTGGGATGAGTATATATTGCATTTCTAGTCAAATGGAGCATTTGCAGGGACCAGAAAGTATCTGGTTTTGGTTTCTTGACTTGGTATTCCTGGCAGGAGGGGCTCCATCTTGGGCCAAGAAGTTTATTGATGGAGTAAGTGCAAATGTTGGAGAAGACTCTTGAGAGTCCCTTGGACTGCAAGGAGATCCAACCAGTCCATTCTAAAGGAGATAATCCCTGGGTGTTCTTTGGAAGGAATGATGCTAAAGCTGAAACTCCAGTACTTTGGCCATCTCATGCAAAGAGTTGACTCATTGGAAAAGACTCTGATGGTGGGAAGGATTGGGGGCAGGAGGAGAAGGGGACGACAGAGGATGAGATGGCTGGATGGCATCACCGACTTGATGGATGTGAGTTTGAGTGAACTCCGGGAGTTGGTGATGGACAGGGAAGCCTGGCGTGCTGCGAATCATGGGGTCGCAGAGTCGGACACGACTGAGCCACTGAACTACGTGCAAATTGCTAACAAAGGTGAGACTATTAAGTTAATATTACCTAACATACACTGAGTCTAGTAGTGGCTAGGGAGCCGACTGAAATCACCTACTTTGATTTGTAGAAAAACACTATGAGGCAGATTTTATTGTTCCCATTTTACAGACACTAAAACTATTCTTGAGGGTCCCAAGTGGACATATGATGTTTGGTGCTGGCATAGCCAAAGAATATAGGGATGACTCAAAAGGAAGTGTGTGGCTAGTTTCATAGAACCTCATCTGAGAAAGTGGGGGGCCTGATGGAAAGCCTTCATAAGTTTCTTCTTCTGACTTCAAATCCTCAGTTAAGCTGTTTGTCACACCGCACTGGTGCACTGTGTGTGTCTAAGCTTGGCCTTGGTATGGGGGGACGGATAGGAAATCCTGCTGCCATGAGGTGAAAAGGAGAGCTGGGGTTTCCCAGGGAACAGGGCACTGGGCAGTGTACTGAACGCACAGGCAGCAGGAAAACTCCTGAGAGCTTGGAGTAGAAGGGCAAATATTAATAGTTTTGAGTGCTTCCTTTATAATTTACTGAGGTAGTCTTTGGAAGTCAACACAAATATGTATAGATTAATAGTTTGAGTGAAGCAATGAAGACTTAAAAATACTGTCTGCTAGGATCTTTTCTGGTTAGTACTACCCCTTTTGTGAAGGAAAAAATGCACATGATTATTAGGGAAAAAATGGAAAGATCTTAGAAATATTCAAAGCCATGGTGGCTCAGATGGTAAAGAATCTGCCTGCAATGCAGGAGACCTGGGTTTGATCCCTGGGTCAGGAAGATTCCTGGAGAAGGGAATGGCTACTTACTCCAGTAGTATTCTTGCCTGGAGAATCCAATGGACAGAAGAGCTTGGTGGAATGTGGTCCATGGGGTCACAGAGTTGGACATGACTGAATGATTAACACTTTCACTTTCAATGGAAGTAAGTCAAACTGTAAAAGTAAGGAAATATTAGGAAATGTTCATAGTGCATACTAAGAAATAAAAAATAAGTTATGAATTCCTCATATTACTTGTATCCTGACAAAACCAATTTGGTGTAGTTAACACCTGGGTCAGGAAGATTCCCCTGGAGAAGGGACTGACAACCTACTCCAGTATTCTTGTCTGGAGGAGCCTATGGACAGAGGAACCTGTGAGCTATAGTCCATAGTGCCACAGAGTTGCACACAACTGAGCAGCTATAAAACAAACCACCACCTAATCTTTTATTTGAAGCACAATTCTTTGGTGCTTTCCTTTGTTGAGGTTATTTCCCAAATTCTTGTTTGGTGTCAGTAGATCTATGAGTGATGATAGATGGAAGTGATACATGTGTTTCTCCTTTTGAAATAATGTGTGACCTGCCTCTTGAGAAACCTGTATGTAGGTCAGGAAGCAACAGTTAGAACTGGACATGGAACAACAGACTGGTTCCAAACAGGAAAAGGAGTACGTCAAGGCTGTATATTGTCACCCTGCTTATTTAACTTCTATGCAGAGTACATTATGAGAAATGCTGGACTGGAAGAAACACAAGCTGGAATCAAGATTGCTGGGAGAAATATCAATAACCTCAGATATGCAGATGACACCACCCTTATGGCAGAAAGTGAAGAGGAACTAAAAAGCCTCTTGATGAAAGTGAAAGAGGAGAGTGAAAAAGTTGGCTTAAAGCTCAACATTCAGANACTGGAAGAAACACAAGCTGGAATCAAGATTGCTGGGAGAAATATCAATAACCTCAGATATGCAGATGACACCACCCTTATGGCAGAAAGTGAAGAGGAACTAAAAAGCCTCTTGATGAAAGTGAAAGGGGAGAGTTAAAAAGTTGGCTTAAAGCTCAACGTTCAGAAAATGGATTATGGCATCTGGTCCCATCACTTCATGGGAAATAGATGAGGAAACAGTGTCAGACTTTATTATTTTGGGCTCCAAAATCACTGCAGATGGTGACTGCAGCCATGAAATTAAAAGACGCTTGCTCCTTGGAAGAAAAGTTATGTCCAACCTAGATAGCATATTGAAAAGCAGAGACATTACTTTACCAACAAAGGTCCATCTAGTCAAGGGTATGGTTTTTCCAGTAGTCATGGATGGATGTGAGAGTTGGACTATAAAGAAAGTTGAGAGTTGAAGAATAGATGCTTTTGAACTGCCAAAAAATTGAACACTTTTTCCAACTGTGTTGGAGAAGACTCTTGAGAGTCCCTTGGAGTGCAAGGAGATCCAACCAGTCCATCCTAAAGGAGATCGGAACTGGGTGTTCATTGGAAGGACTGATGTTGAAGCTGAAACTCCAATACTTTGGGCACCTGATGCAAAGAGCTGACTCATTTGTAAAGACCCTGATGCTGGGAAAGATTGAGGGTGGGAGGAGAAGGGGATGACAGAGGATGACATGGTTGGATAGCATTACTGACTCAATGGACATGAGTTTGAGTAAACTCCGGGAGTTGGTGATGGACAGGGAGGTCTGGCATGCCGTGGTTCAGGGGGTAGCAAAGAGTCAGACATGACTGAGTAACTGAACTGAACTGAAACTGATTGAAACGAGATTGATGTGCTCAGTGTCAGATAGCTATTACGTTTTGGAGCAGAGATTCAAATCCAAGACATTCAGCTTTGGAAGCACCACCACCACCATCACCAAAAATAACAGGAAAGAGAAATTGCTACATGGCTAAGACCCCTCTCAGAGTTTTTACAGTTAAGCCCCTGGTATCTAAAATCTCTTACTTTCTTTCAGGTTGGAGAATGTGTGATTCTATCAGAAGAAAGAGAGAAAGTAGAAGGGTAAATAGAGAGAATCTGAGAAAATAAAAATGATGACAAAAAAGAGACATATAGGATGCATCAAAGGGATAAATTCAAGAATGGGGAAAAAGAAAGGAAGATAACAAGAAAAAGATTTTTCTGTCTTAATACTATTCCACATAGGAAGGTATGATTTCTCACCTATGATGGCTGCAAATGACTACAAATGAATAAAAGGTAGACACATCTAATCAACTAAATAAATAGCCAACGGTGCAGGTAGCCAACTGATGGCTTTCAAGCAACTTTAAAAGGTTAAGTGGTAAAAAATAAAAGCTAAAAACCAAGGAATGAATACCAAGGAATGGGGAGAGTGGCTCTAGCAATTATTCAGAATTGGGTCCCAGGGGCTGTGTCTGAGCATTCTCAGGATAGGTCAGGTCTGAGGTCACTACAGGGTTGGCTAATGAGGATAGGCAGTCCTTCATGTCTACTTTCAGAAGAGAGTAACAGCCAGAAAGCCTTTGAAAATCATGAGTGCAGGCTAGTATGTAAAACTCCGGTTGCTGAACACATATAGCAGGCCAGGCATGTGGCTCTCAAACCAGCATCTTCACTGTGCAGCTGTGCCACTGTGGTTCAGTGCCACTGAGCTGCTGGTATGCAAAATGTCTAGCCTTGAACCCTTCTCGCCTAGCACAGAGCTGCTCATCCTTTGAGTTCCAGCTCAATAGCATCCTCCATCTCAACAGCATCCTCCATCTCAACGTATTTCCCAGCATTGCTCTTCAGGGCTTCTTTCTGTCTGTTCTATACGATAATTAATTGTTTACCTCTCTGAGCTCCTTGAGCGGAGGGATTGTAGCCTGCATTTCCCCCACATTTTCATGAATGGCATTACAAGTGTCTCGGGAACACTCCTCAGCTTAGTCACTGCACTGTTCCCTTTTCTAAGTGCAAGCCACCCTGACTGCTTAAAAGCCTAGAACTCCTTCCTTTGCCAGGCTTCTCCAGAGTTCTCTCCTCTTTTCCATCCCCACTGACCCTACCTTTGTTCACCTCATCATTTTCTTTCTAGGAACAAATGAATAATCTTCAAACATCTCCCTCACAAATACATGATTTATCTCCACTTCAGAGGGCTAGGATTTTTTCAAATTGGAGGAGGAGGATGGTGCACAGAGGTAAATATCCAGGACTCGACTCCCTACAAAGCTATACTTCAACATCTCTTTGTTTTTCAAACCATGTGAACAGTTTCTCTCAGAATCAGTCACCAGAGAAACACTGTTTATCCTTCTTCAGCTTGTTGATTTACCCTTCCTAACTGAACAAGATGGGAGAACACTGCAGACTCCCTTAACTATGACTCAAGTAGCAATACAGACCACTGAGCTGCATCAGTGTTTAAAAACCAAGACTTCTACAACAAAATACATCCACAGATGATAAGGCTTACATACCTGATACCTCCACCTGGTGAAGCTCTTTTGGACACACTGATCTTAATCACAAAGATAGATATTATTATTCCCACTTTATAAACATCACAATAAAGGCCCGAAGCACTGTGGCTCTCGCAGGATCTCACAGCTGGTTAGTGACAGAGTTCATTAAAAAGAAACCTTGATTTCCCCAGTCTAGGGAAGGCATACATCTGAGAGAGCATCTACTCCATTACTCTGGATGCTTACTGATTTTAAACTTTTAAGTCATCACATATCTCTATATTTTCAACCTCTGTCTATAAGCAGAATACATTTGAGAGATTTATGAGACAGGCAATCTAGAAAAGATGACTGTTTTCAGAAGCTACTGCTCCCCAGTCCTTAGGTAGAAAACCTTAATTTGTCTTCCCAAATTCACTCCACCTCAGAGAATAGCTTTGTGGATGGAAAAGCAATAATAAAAGACCAAATGCAGTCCGGCTGCAAATGATCAGCCTCTTCTCTTCATTGTGGTAATTTACAAGCTTCCCCTAGGTCGGGCAGTTACTTACACACGCAGTGAGCTCTGCTGGATAACCTGGCCAGCAATGGGGAGAGTGCTCCCCCAACCCAACCCCCATTTCTCATTTAACTCTACTCATTAGAAGAGGCTGCAGCACAAGCCAGGTTGACATGTCAATAAGTCACCAAGGAAATGCAAAAATTGACAGCTGAGGAGTCCCAGCAACCAGTCTTCTCCACTACAGAAGCCCCCAGAAAACAGGTTTCTCAACCTCCTTGCCAGGTCACTTAAATGAGTAGTGACATTTGAGTCCCTCAGAGTAATTAATTTCCTCTGTCTCAAATAGTTCCTCATATTTTAAATGAATTTTTACAAGTCTCAGATCCTCCAGCCTCCCAGCTCGCTCTCCAGTCCCGTTGTTCCCCAAGGTCTCATAACAAATAGCTCCCACTCGTATTTGCCTTGCAAACTCACATAAACTGGAAATGATAAATACATTATCTGGGCTTTTTAACAGACCATTGTTTAATTTTCTATGCTTGTCTGGCTGGGGAAGAGATGAACATTACCTTGTGGAGAATAAAATTTCTGTTCTATGTAAGGCAGGTTGGGGTAATCTATGGCAGAAACACCGCACTCTGTTCATCCTAATAGGCGATGCTGCTAATTAAAAGTGTTAGGAAAGAACATCCATCCACCAGTCTGTGATTCATTCAGCATTATCCCTGGTAAACAAGAAATAGATATTGGAATGAATGCTTCTAATTTGTCAAAAGAATAGGCATTTTCAATTGTGCCTTCCTGGCTCCCTGTATGAAGTACATAATTCAGTGTTGCTATCATTTAAAAGTTTAGGACCTCAAAAGAATAGTACTTGTCCCTAAAGCTCATAAATCTCCAAGTCTGTTTCCTATGTAGAAACATTTATCTTATGCACGGTTTGACTTTAGTTTGCACAATTGAGAAAGGTTCCTTCTGTTGGTAAGTATATTTAGACTGGGATTTGGGAAGGGAGGTGACATTACTGTATTTAAAAATCAAACCAGTCTGAGACAACCTATTAGGAGAAACTAAAATCTGGGCAGGAAAACTGAAGACTCTTAATGACATGTACTAGGTGCTTAAAGACAAGAAGAAAGAGAATCAATATTATCTTTCTGTAACCATAAACACAAAGTAGCCCAGAGAAAAGGCACCGATTCCTGAAGGCTCCATAAACTCTCTAGAGCTTAAAGAGGAACACAAAAGCACAAAAGCCGCGCTGAGACATTTGTGAGTGTTTTCCCAGAGAGCAAGATTTTCCTCTGGCCAGCAAGACAATCAGCCTCAAACATTTACCTTTGTGTTATGTAAAAGTGTCCCTTGATCATGAAGACGCGGAGTTGGGGTTCACCAGCATGTCTTGCTGAATGCTGAAAACAAATAAAACATGATATTAAAAAAATAAACATTAATTATTTAACTGTCTTTTCTTCCTTCTATTTCATTCAAGAAGCATTTACTAATTTCCTACCACACAGCAGGCATTGGAAATAAAAAGATGGCATAAACAAAACACGCCTAAACAAAAATCAACAAATACAGCCCATTGTAAGAACTGAACAAGAAGTGGTCCACACGACCTCTTAGTTAGGAGGATGTGTGAGTGTGTGAAATGTGTATTGGTGTTACTTCCTGAGATACATGTATGTGCACACACTCATGTACATTTCTATACATACACACAAAAGCATGGAAGAATTTTTAAAGAACTTTCCCATATGTACACACTCGTGTACATTTCTACACATACACAGAAGCATGGAAAAAACTTTTTAAGAACTTTCCCATATTTGTAATTTATCTGACTCTCTAAAGGCTTGAGGTCTTGCCTTAAGATCAGTAAAGAAGAGGGCACTGGAGAAAATATCAAGAGTCTTAAAAGTGTTCGTAGCCTTTAATCTGCAATTCTCCTTCAGGAGTCCTTCTCAAGGAAACAATAGAGAATGCAGGCCAATATTTATGCACAGAGGCTGGCATCACAATGTTGTTTTTAAGAGGGAAACAGACAATGGAGGAATGATAAACTCAATATTTCTACATAGAGTAATAATATAAATGTGCAAAAATATAAAAAAAATCCAAAATATAACATAGCAAAATTGTTTACAAAGTTTGAGCTCATCCATGTAGAAATTAGTCTTTAAAATATGCCAGCTGTTAACTGGTTATTTCTCTGTAGTATGCTGCTGCTGCTGCTATGATCATACGTTATTTTTATCTTTTTGTTTTCCAAATTCCTTACAGAGATCACACATTATTTTTCTAAGAAGAACCCACCCACACTCACACACCCTCTTTATCAGTTCATCTGTTGTTGAACATTTAGGTTGTTCTCATATCCTGGCTGTGTTAAGTAGCGCTACAGATGAACATTGAGGTATGTGTGTCCTTTAGAATTATGGTTTTCTCAGGGTGTATGGGATTGCTGGGTTATGTTGTAGTTTAGTTTTTTTAAGGAACCCCCATACAGTTTTCTAGTGACTGTATCAATTTACATTCCCACCAACAGTGTATGAGGGTTCCCTTTTCTCCACACCCTCTCCAGCATTTGTTTGTAGATTTTTTGATGATCGCCATTCTGACTGGTTAGAGGTGACACCTCGTAGTTTTGATTTGCATTTTTCCAATAACTAGGGATGGTGAGCATCTTTTCATGTGCCTCTTGGCCATTTGTATGTCTTCTTTGGAAAGATATCTGTTTAGGTCTTCTACCTGTTATTTCTTGAGTGGGCTGTTTTTTGATATTGACCTGCATAAGCTGTTTACGTATTTTGGAGATTAATCCTTTCTCCATTGCTTTGTTTGTAAATAGTGTTTCCTATTCTGAAGGTTGTCTTTTCATCTCGTTTATGGTTTCCTTTGCTGTGGAAAAATCTTTTAACTAGATCCCATTTATGTTTTTATTCTCATCACCCTAGGAGGTGAGTTGAAAAAGATCTTGCTGTGTTTATGTCAGAGTGTTCTTCCTATGTTTTCCTCTGAGAGTTTTATAGTGTCCAGTCTTAGCTTTAGGTCTTTAATCCATTTTGAGTTTGTCTTGTGTATAGTGTTAGGTAGTGTTCTAATTTCATCCTTTTATATGTAGCTCTCCAGTTTCCCCAGCACCACTTATTGAAGAGGCTGTCTTTTCTCCATTGTATATTCTTGCCTCCTTTGTCCTAGGTGCATGGGCTTATCTCTGGGTTTTCCATCCTGTACCATTGATCTATATTTCTGTTTTTGTGCCAGTCACACTATCTTGATTACTGTAGCTTTGTAGTATAGTTTGAAGTTGGGGTGCTCGATTTCCTCCAGTTACATCTCGTTTATGGTTTCCTTTGCTGTGGAAAAATCTTTTAACTAGATCCCATTTATGTTTTTATTCTCATCACCCTAGGAGGTGAGTTGAAAAAGATCTTGCTGTGTTTATGTCAGAGTGTTCTTCCTATGTTTTCCTCTGAGAGTTTTATAGTGTCCAGTCTTAGCTTTAGGTCTTTAATCCATTTTGAGTTTGTCTTGTGTATAGTGTTAGGTAGTGTTCTAATTTCATCCTTTTATATGTAGCTCTCCAGTTTCCCCAGCACCACTTATTGAAGAGGCTGTCTTTTCTCCATTGTATATTCTTGCCTCCTTTGTCCTAGGTGCATGGGCTTATCTCTGGGTTTTCCATCCTGTACCATTGATCTATATTTCTGTTTTTGTGCCAGTCACACTATCTTGATTACTGTAGCTTTGTAGTATAGTTTGAAGTTGGGGTGCTCGATTTCCTCCAGTTCGGTTTTTCTTTCTCAAGATCCTTTTGGCTATTTGGGTTTTTTTTTGTGTTTCCATAGAAATGGTAACATTTTTTGTTCTAATTCTTATGAAGGATGCCATTGATAATTTGATAGGAATTGCATTCAATCTGTATATTGCTTTGGGTAGTGGAGTCTTTTCACAATATTGATTCTCCCAATTCAAGAATATGGTATAAATAAATAATATTTAGTATTTTTAAGGTTCAAAAATAAATATATGTAACTTTTAAATACATTTAACATTTAGGATTTTAAGTACATTATTCAGAACTTCTGATAGGCTTCTGTAGTTACATAAACTGAGTAGGACTCAGGAACTTATGGAAATGGGCTCATGGAACGCACACTCTTACCTTAAATTTCATCATATTGTCTACCTTTTCATGGCTGATAGTACGACAGTGTGGAATAATGCTAGTCAGTACACTGAAATGAAAAAGCGTAGTATGCAGCCATACCTGGGACTCTGTTACAAATATTTACAACTTTTTGGCTACATAACCTTAGGCAAGTCTCCTGCAGGAAATCTTTCATAGGGACCTTAAAAGACTCTAACGAGATAAGGAAGTTCTTTGTAAAGCAAATGTCACGTTCTCTACAAAAAATCACATTTCAGTGTAGAGAAGGAGGTCTGTAAGTATGGTCTTTGATTTTCAGAGAGAGGGAGACTCAGTGATCACCACTGAAGTACATCCTATGACCTACAGCATGATTAACCTTTATAAAGAGGCCTTTAGTGGGATCTTACTGTATTTTTAAAATTTGAGACACACAAATTAAATTCTTTCCCAGTTCCTCCAATTAGTAAAAGCTAACATGGGCAAAGCAGTTTCTCTACACCAGATACTATCCTAAGCACTTAATGTAAATAAGTTCATTTCCTCCTCAGATCCACCCTGTGAGGTCAGTGCTATGGTTCTGCCCATTTTACAGGGAGCACGGATTAGTGAAGAATCCACAATCAGTCACAGCCAAAATTTCATTCATACTATTGTGTTAATCAGTATTCACTGCATTCTATACATTTTGATATTTTCTCTTACTCCCATATATCACACCCCTATCGAGACAATGTTAGTCCCTACTCCCATATATCAGACTCCTATGAGAGACTCCTAACTACTTCTCCAGTATGTGGGAAAAGAAGGAAATGTTGGACACAGATAATTCGTAAACCTGGGATAATTGAACATAAGCCTGATGAATTGTTACACTCTTCTGGCGGATATGCCACGTCCACAGTGCTTGTGATATTGAAGACTCGAGTCTACACGTTTTTCCAAAGTCTGGGGTGGGTGGG